>JAYJMG010051098.1:0-10007 GCA_036873935.1 Stomotoca atra
ATACATACTTTAGAAACATAGTTTGCCATCCGTGTTAATTAATATCCGCGTACATTTGAGGGCTGTTAAAATAATGTTAGTGTTAATTTCATGAAATAAGGTAAATCAATTTTATAGGGTATCTGTAGAATATTGCGAGTCTTCGGTCTCCATTGGCAATACCTCACCAGGCACACCTACAGACCGCGTACAACTATAAAAAGCACGTGCACCTATAGGCACTGCGTACATCTATAGACACCGCGTACACCTACAGACACCTCGTACACCTATAAACACCGCATACATCTAGGAAGACCGCGTAAACCTGTAGACACCGTGAACACCGATATAGACCGCGTACACATATATATATATACACTTGGCATGCTCCTCTAAGTCTCGCGTTTTCCTATATGTAAAACCAGCGTACACCTATAAGCCTTGCGGACACCTAAAAGCAACTTTCGCGTACATGCATTAAAGTAACGAAAACCTATGAATGACACGCGCACCTACATATGAAATGTACGTACTTCTGTAACACGATTTTTTTCCAGTAGATAACTCCATTTAATCTGGTTTCCATAACGTGTGCGAAACATTATTCTAATAAGGAACTTCCGGGTTTACAACCATTCAAAAATAAGAATAGTGAATGGAAACCGATTGCACTTGTATTCTGACTTGTAAAATGCAAGCAAAGCCATTAAAAAAATTTTCCGCACACTGTGAAAATTTAAAAGGAGCGTGAATAATTTTTTTAAGTGATTGTCCTATAAAAAAAACTTGAAACATACAGTTGGTTCGTTTCTCCTTTAATCATACCCACCTTCTTATTCATATAACGTTGGTTGAAGGACGTGCGACATCAAATAGAAAAATCTGATCAGGCAACTATTAAAATTTCCTTTTTGTGAATCTCAAGCCTTTTTAAACTAGTTCATGTGGTAAATGTTTTTCAACTGAGTATGTAGCATTTTGGCAGTCATTAATTGAATTTCTGAACGCCGCCCTCTGATAAACGCCGCCCTCCAATAAACGCCGCATCATTATGATTAGGTAGTGTAATAAACGCCGCCCTCTAATAAACGCCGCACCTCAAAATGTGGCGTTTAATGGAAAAATTAAGGATAATGTAAAAAACACGTTTAAAAAAGCAGTTTTACTTTATACGTTTCTTCAGTTCAGGCTTTTTTTATAATAACACAGAAAACCATGCTTAAATGTTTTTTTCTCTAAAATTTCCCCTTCGAAATAAACGCCGCCCTCTGATAAACGCCAAAAATCAAAAAATCAAATCAGATCAGATCAAAAAATAATTTTTGACGTTTTGGCTCGCCATTCAGCATTACGACGTCATTTTGCATAATTGGTGACATTATCTAATGGTTGTTAGTAATGAAAATGCCTGGTAAAAATTTCAAGTTATAATATCATTTCTCTATCAAAAGTTATAAGCAATTGAATTTTCCAGTGATTTCTACCAAATTATTAGAAATCTGACTCTTCAGGAAAAATGGAAAATCTCGACCTGGATAAATGTTTATGGCATGATACTTCGAAAAATTATGGAAAATAGACTAGATTTAAAAGTCACAAAGTTTTAAGTTTGTAGGCGTTATCGTTTCTAAGCTACTTAGGGTTTTCAGAGCCGCGGGCACCAGCGTAAGTGAGAGTGCTCAAACCCACAACTATCTCACCCTGCTGGTAACAGAGTACAGGACCTCCTTGCGGAACAAAATTTTGTATTTGGCATAGACCAAATATGCTGCTATGCAAATTTTCAAACGAATTTAACCTTAATTATTGCGTATATCTATATTGTCCCATGTTAACAGACATTAAAAATCACCTTATCAGATGAATATCTCTTGCCTTGCCCAGCATGCAAACATAGAGTTAACTTCATTTCTATGGTTGCACGAGTGATTTTTGTTGATCCGTATAAGTTTCTGACTTCCTTTAAATTATAGGTTCAGTGGTCAGGTAGATTTGAATCGCATTTCGAGACGCACCAGCAATTCACCTGTTTCGCCCCTGTCGAAGTGATTTTCCATGGATGGATTTTTTTGATTTTGAAGATTTTGAAGATGATGTGGGATACAAGACCAGGGTTTCGAGGTTGATCATGAAAGCTTCAAAAACTTTTTTCTTTCACTTTTTTCAAGCAAAAACTGCTTCAGATTATCAATGTAGTTTCCAGATTCCATTTAGAGTATAAACTTTTAACAACGAACACAACTTCGTTCCTAGGATTATTTGTGCTCTGCAAGTCAAAAAAGCCCTGGGAAGGAAGTTAACCAAACACAAAACTGGACAAGAGTTTAAATTTTATGTGCATTACACAATGCTATGTGCAAGTATTCAAGCTAAGCTTCGTGTGTACATCTTCAAGAATTTTTATTTGTAAATAAACAAATAAATAAATAACATAATTCACTCTATTATGCAGACCAATCAATTTCAATGAAGTCACGTCACCCAAGACCCATCCCAGCGGGCAAAATCGTCGTCCATTGTGACTTTGTAATGATTTTACCCGCTGGAATTACGCATTTAATGGAACAACGTCTTCATAGAAGATTGGCGAAAAAGAAAAAGCTGATTTGAAATACTAATTTGTGTCGTTTGAATATTTCTAAGGTGGAATTTTCACTCCGTAAAAAAATTTCGACCCACTCAAGATTTTGTTGCTGGAAAATTCGCCATACAGACGTTCTCGTTTTAACTTCGTCAGATATAAATAAATTAACAGTTCATCCTTGGTCTCAGACCTCTTAGAGTGACCTGAACACAAGGGCAAAATTCTATTTACAATCAAGAGTTTTTGAACAAAATCAATTTATCTGTTAGTCCTGGAATTTATTGGCAAATTACTTCCCAATGGTACTTCGCATTCTCTTTAAAAATTTAACTTTTCACAACGTCTAAGTACACTTATGGACACCAGCAATTGTCGCTGGCGGAATCCTCGACATCACGGGATAATTCGACCGTTCGCTCGACTTTTACTTGTAACACGATACAAACGTAATCCTTTACTTCTAACGAGACTGCTGTTCCTATATTATTTTTTCAAACAAAACAGAATATTCAAGGGGGAGTTAACGGGAACATTTACGATACGATTGGTACTTCGTTTGATCATAATTTACTTTCCGGGATGTTTAGTTGAAACAGTGTTGGTCCTTGGCTATGATTTTCAGATTAATTCACTTCAATTCACTTTACATACTGAGCGTTAAATAAAGGAATTCATTAGATGCGGCATTAACTGAAAATGACTTGTGGTCGCTGGTGCCGTGGTTAGTTCATTCACTGCCGATGTCAGTTGAAAACTATTGCTGTATGGCGGTTGAACGCCCACTGGATTTACTGCATCCAGATAACTGTTCTGTAGTCGATTGTATGTATATGGAGTTCTCAAGTTAAATTCAGCATTTTGCTGATTCAGCAAATTAGGCTGATTGTTATTCAAAATGTCTTGTCTTGCATTAATGTTGCCATAATAATGAGACATATTTGGTGATGTGTAGCTTGAACTCATATCCAGCATGTTTGTGAACTGTGACGTCATTGCTGTCGATACCGGCAAATTGAAATCTGATGGGCTCGTTGACGATTCTGAAGATTTGGTCGATGATGTGGCTATAAAGAAGAAATTTCTTAAGTTATCATTATTGTTTTTATGCCTTTCCAAGGGGATACTGAGCATGTTCAAAAAACATTGCACGATGCCAAAAAACAACATGGCATTAGAAAACATTTAAACCAACCTCGAACCCAGGGCTATCAGTTTATCAAAAAGGTGAAGAAGCCCTGGGTTCGAGGTTGCATTTAAACCCTTCATAACTAGTTTTTGAAACAGTTGCAAAAATCTCACTAAATTTTGCTGCATTCACAAAGCACTATCAGTGTAAGAGAAGAAGTCGCCACAACTGCACTCCCTTGTCTAAGATTTATATCGTATGAATGGAGTCACAAGTCCTACAGTGGCCAGGAAAGGCGTCAAGTTTGCGTTCGTATGCCTAAAGAGCCCTATATACACAACTTTTTGGGCTCTAAGGGTTTTAAGCTTCAGACCTGCACATATGTAAATTTGGCACTGATGGAAAAATCGTAAAAAGGTTTTTGCGTGCCTTCATTCGCAGTATTTTCAGTCAATTATTTCAAAGGGGTAGGTAGGACAAATGATACACATTTACCCTTCATTAGTAACCTCCTAAAGTTCTCAATTTCACAAGAGTAATGTACCCATGAAAGTGGCGTTTAAGGGGGTGGTTTTGAGAAAATTTTTAAAAGCGAGTTACTTTCGATTTAGTTCTACACCCCCTGATCGCCTTATCATTTTACTCTATGTTCTTAAGATTCCAGGGGGTATTGACCTCACTTATAAAGGGTTAAGAGGTGAGGGAGCGTATGAAATCCTTTTTAGTCAAGTACTTACATTTTGGTCTCTTCTTTTTGGTAACTTTTCCTTGGCCATTTGTTTTTTTGATTTTTTCTGTTCCTCCTCCCTCTTCTGCTTTCTTTTGTATCTTTTTTAGCTGCAAAAGATAAGTTAACAAACTCATTCAAAAAATAAATACCTTGATTAATTAACCAGTATATACTACATCGTCCATGAAGCTAGTAACTGGCTATTTTCTGCTACCAAAATCGCTTCTTTCAATGCTCTCAAACAAAACCCTCTATAATGAAGTAATTTGCTCGAAAAGCCAAGTAACACACAAAAATAAAACAAAAATTTTTTAGGACACATCTATTCCCATCTTACATAATCAATAATGCTTCCAGCATTCAGTAGCAAAATAAAATCTCGTACCTTAGCTCGTTGATTTTGAAACCAAACTTGCACAACACGGACGCTTAAACCAGTGTCGTGGGAAAGTTGTTCACGGACCTTCAAGGAAACAATACAAATTAGGTTAAACTTCAGATTATCAGTGTTGCTGCATATAAGCTCGGAAAAAAAGTTACATCAAATAGTCACCTTTCTGCAAGGTTTCGGTGTCAACTCAAAGGCAGCTTTAAAATCAGCTCGTTGTTGTGAAGTGAGAATCGTTCTTGGTCTTTTGCAACCAGTTGAAACATCGAGACCCTTTTCGTCAAACTTTGGACTTTTGGGGCTGGTCGTCGACATGCTGTCAATTTCGTCACTGCTAAATACGTCAACTAAAAATCAAAAACAAATTCATATACTTTTCACTTGAGCATAATGTAGAAGGTGTGACGTGTTTCAGTAGTGCATCTTATCAGCCTCGTTCCCAGGGCTTCTTTCTCCTTTCCGCACCATCTTTAATTTAGTCGATATCGTTTGATTGATCTAGCTCTCGTGTTGTCTTCTGTAAAAGCACTTCACTGCTTTTTGTATATACCCGCGTCAATGCCACAAAGATGTGAACGTACTTTGCTTCATTTGAAAAAAAAATAGTTGATATCTTCTTCTTCTTTTTGTTTGTTTGCCTAATTCATTTAACATAGGTATTTTTATTTTTTTCTTCATCTTCTATTTCAAAATTATTCAAACCAAGAAAAAATTAAGAAAATTTATTTATCCAAACAAACAGGTAAATGTAAAGTCAATATTTTGTTTTCAAAATCTACTTAATTCCGATATCGATGATAAAAGTATTTTCGGACAGAATTTTAGCTAGTTGTTCGCACAGCTGGCCAAGTGTTCGCAAAGGTTATAAATACCCACGTGACCTTTGCCAATATTAGCATTTTCTGAGGCATAATCACAAGCGTCAGTAAAAAAAAAATAGAAAAATGCTCCAACTGGAGAAAAATTATTTAACCGACACTTACTATCCGACTTTTGTTCGGCAACGTTGAAATCAGCACTGCAATAAAGTCTGTCGTCTTTTAGAATAAATTCGTCTCCTTTCTCGAGTTTATCACCACATTCATCACATTTGAAACAATCTACATGGTAGACATTCTGCAAAGCTTTCATTACCAGTTCATTTGGGGATATTAAATTCTTACATCCAGAGCATTTGCACCCATATAGCCTAAAATGAAAACAACTTATGATAACATGCTGGGAAAATAAACATCATAAAATCAAAAAAAATTACATATCGATTGCAAGAATTGTCTTACTTCGACCCCATCATTAAGAGCTAATTTTAAAAATGCTTTTTAGTATATTTCTATGTTTATGCTAAGTTACTGAGGCAACATCAAACTGCATGAATGGAATACGCAGGGTGTGAAAACAGCAACAATATCAGCAACAACAACAACAAAAATAACAACAACATCATCAACAACAACAACAACAACAAGAGCAACAACAGATGAACAACAGCGACAGTGACAGTGACACCAGTATCATGATAATAACGTTCAATAATGATAGCAAACGAATGAACACCAGATAAATGATTACTAAGAAACATTCTAAGAAGCTGAATAGAATACGATTAATTCCTTCAGTTCAAGGTTAGCACCTAAAAAATCATAATTTGCGCTTAATTTCTCCCATATATCCAGACTTTTCCATAAAACTTTCTATGAATTCTAATTTCGGGAAGGTGCATCATTTTTCTTTCTCACCACCTCCATATTTCTTTTCACAAGCACACACGACACGTTCAATGAGCAAGTTAGCAGCAAGAAGTTACACTTCACACTTATTCACTCAGTAAATAAAAGGAACAACTCTTCCCTTTAACACCTTCTTGGTAAGCTTTAGTTTTATTTTACTATCTTAATCAGTAAGACAACAGAGAGAAATAGCATAGCAAATATTTTCTTTCTTCTGCTGGAAAAAAAAATAAACACATCGTATATAACCACATGTTTGCAAGCAGATTACAACAGAGTGCGCCGGGTGTACATACGGAAATACCCGGAAGTATCGGAACGGTGAATATTACCCAAATCCGTTCCAAGCCATGGTTGTTTTTTTATGTACAGTTGTGCGTATATAACATTGATTTTTCTTATTATCAATTCTTATTTTTCTTTTATTTATTCACTTATTTTTATCCACTCACTCATTAGCCATTCACTCAACTTCGTAATACGTTATAACAGCGAAATTGAAAATATTTAACAACCGAAGCAACAAAATGATTGAATTCAATGATAAAATCAATAAAAAGACCAAAGAAAATTCCAAATTCTTCTTTACCTTTGTGAAATTGATTCATCGATCTGATTGGGTGTCAGTTCAAGAAATTTAACATCTTCCATGTTTCTATGCACCATTTTCATCATGGAAATATATGCCACTGGCAATTAACAATATTGCAACGATATTTTCAACTTGAAATGTATATGATACAAGAAAAAATATTCCTACGTGTTCGTAATTATATAATCTTGTTCAAACGTTCGAGCGATAATTATCCCTATGGGTAAACAGTGCATGTACGCAATAAAACTTATGTATTGACAGCTGTCATTGGCTGAGATTGCAGCCAATCAAATCCTTAGAAAAATCAACAAAACGTCAGGCACATTAAGAACGGATGAGCAATTTTCAAAGCAAATAAACAATACTCAGTAGGCGTATTCGTGGCCAAAAGAAGTCACGGTGGTGTTGGTTTAGGGTCTTCGAACTGTCTTTGAGACGGTTTGATCATGGTGAGACTTTATGGAGGAGATGTGTGAAGAAAAGATGTGTAAATGAGAACTCACAACACTCATGATACATCTGTTTGCGCGTGTTTTAGTATTTCTTCAAGGAGAGAGCCGATACAAAACATAGCAAACATTATTTTTTCTCCGATCAATAGAAAGAACAGTTCACAAAAAAAGAAAGTTATAAAGTCTTAAACTTTATCTCTTACCAGGTTAAACTTTTCATCAAGACAAAATCGCAATAATTCAATTTGCTGTGTTACGTATGTATTCTGCTTCAGCTTGTAAAATACAGTCTAAAGAAGCTTGATAAGTTCTCGGCGAGTTGAAAATGTCATAGGGACTTGAATAGACGGTAAACACGCTATGAATGAGAGTTGACTTGATGTAAAAAGCTTGAACAAATAGCGGTCGATCACAAATGCTTAGGTAAAGAATAGAAGTAAGCAAATATTTCCCTGTCTATTGCAGCTGAGTTCATTGCTTCAAATCTACTAAGCTTACAACAGCCTGCATATGTACACAGACCAGCTTTTGACGTACTTGAAGATGTACCGAAGCATTGTCTGAAAACACAGCTTTGTTTACACAGCCCGTTAGATTCGAGTGCCAGTGATGATGTCATCAAAATCCGCGCTTCACTTTAAATCCTACGCTGGTGTGACGTGTTCTGTCAAATTACTAAGCATCATAGTAACACGCAAAAAAAAAGTAAAAAAATGAATAATTCACTGAAAGAAAAATGAATGAACAGATAATTGAATGACTGGAAATAAAAATTAATGGGCAACGTCCTTCGAAAATCACCAAATTTGACTTGTGATGAAGGCATGACAATAAAACACAAAGTAATTCTCATGATTCTATCAGGTGATCAAAATTTTTGATTTTACTTGATCTACTGGTACGAACACAAGCTCAGTTGCAACAATCCCTTGTCAGTGCTCAAGACGAATTAAGTGCAGTTTCGTTCCTATAGGGCCTGATATCTTTATCAAGGAGGGAAAAAAACAGGAAAACGAGTTCCAGAAATGTGTCAGTGACGTTGATACAACGTTGTTTCTACGTCGTTTGGCCATGATGTGCTTGCTGGGCTCACCTCATTGAAGAGTCCTTGTTGTGCTCAATTCCTTATGCCAAAAATTTGTTATAAGATAGATGTTCTTAACCTTATCCCAGGCGGGTTTTTTTGGACTTTTGAAAAGCGGGGGGTGGGGGGGGGGGGCTTTTTTGCTCGCGTCACGGAAATCGTTGTTAAAGCTGTTCACTTAGCCCAAAACAGATGAAACTTGGTACAACTTATCTTTGGACCCTATAATAAAAGTTAGGATGGCGTACTGTGAGTTTCAGCTCCGTAGGTTGACTGGTTGGAAAGTTATTGAAGTTGAAAGACACCCGCGGGCAAAAAAGCCCCCCCCGCCTGGAATAGGGTTAATCATTTATTGATGGCTTCTTGTACAATCTCCTGGAATTTTGCAAAGGGGTGTTGGTTACACGGGGGATTGCGAAGACCACTTCGAAGTAGCCATCTTTTCAAAAAAAATCCCTGTTATTTCTTGTTTGTTTGTTTGTTTGTTTGTTTGTTTGTTTGATAAACAGTTGTTTGGGTTTCCTCGTTTCAGCCAGAATATGACCTGTTAACCCAGTGGACAAAATCATTAAAAAGTCACTCTTGCGTCAACTGGCGCACCCACACCATTACTTTCACATCAACCAAAAATAAAATGGCAACAAATTTCACTTTTGTCGGCAAAGTAATCCAAATTTCAAAAACTTACTTAGGGTCAAACATCACCTTCATGTGAGACGAACAATCAAACAAATAAATGAATGGATAAAATCAACAAATAAATATCATGCATTTAAAATTATAATTCCGATAAATAGATAAGATAAATTATCCGCTTATCCGTGGCCATACGGCATTTTTGACTAGTTTTTCTTTTTAACGAGTCTGCACATTAATTTACAGTACTTACAAAATTATTGTTGATGTTATTTTTTTTATTCTTATTTACCTATTCACCTATTCATTCATTCATTCATAAATTCATTCATAAATTTCAAATATTCGTAAATTTTTCACTTGTTTTTATTAGTTTATTTATTTATATATTTATTATTATTCGGCTTATTTATTTGTTAGCCTTTTTGTTTGTTTTTCCTGGAATAGTTCTCTGAAATAAGGTTATGAAATGACAGTGCGTGCTTGTTTTTATTTTCAAATTCATTTTGCGTAGCTATTTGATTATACAGATTTTACTGTTTTCAAATAATTTACTCCTTTACTTGTTTTAGAAAAAAAATATGTTGTGATTAGTTTGTTTCCGAAAAATCTGCCGGGTGAATTTTTTTTTTTTTTCACCCGGCCGCAATAAAATGACGAGAAAAAGACAAAATCAATATTCTCAACAAAACATAAAGCTGCA
>JAYJMG010051209.1:0-10006 GCA_036873935.1 Stomotoca atra
TTTCAGAGCCTAAAACATAATACCCAAAAAGTTATTAACGATCAAAACTGCCGCGGGCACTTTATGCCCCCCCCCCCCCCATGGTAATAGGGTTTTAATCATTTTGGAAGCCATCAATTCAATTTCTGAAAAAATCATTTTCCTAATGGTCAGTGCTACCTTAAGAAAATAAGCTAGAAGACACCTAATTACATTAGTATGAACATTAGTATGAACATTAGTAAGAAATGATCCTCTGCAGCACTGATAAAAATTAAAAAAAACCTCTGCTGTTGTAATTTCATATGGGACAATTGAAACTACTTTCAATCATCTTTTGTCCCGCAGCAATAATCAACAGCATCCTGTGAATACAGCGTTGGATATTTGTGTTGGGTAGTTTTCCAACAGAGTAGATAGGTGTGGATTTAATTCTCTTCTAATGCTGAGTATTCATGTCTACTTAATGTTGCTAACAGAGAAGATAGGTGTAGGTTTGAGTCTGCTAAGTAAGTAAAGGGAGAAGCTGCATAAAATCAAAGTTATCTGGGCATGAGAGTTTTAGAGAAAAAGATAACAAGCTTTATCCCAATGGCAATAGTTCATTCTGAAAACGTCTGCTGAAGGACGTATCAGTAAGTTCTGATAACGTTCTCTCAGGGTGGTTTATGTAAGTATGCAGAACGTTCCGGAAGATCATCCTTTTGACGTCACAGTTTGAAGTTCTGCAAACATTTTCAAAAAGTTTGACGAACGTTGTTGTTTGTGTTGTTAATGTTGCAAATTAACGTTCTCCGAATGTTTGCTACATTCCGCGAACGACTTCCTAACATTCATTGGTTATTATTACAATGTTTCGCTTCGTTCTGTGAATGTTTCCAAGCGAACACAATACGTATTATTTAAACATATTTGTGCACGTAATTAAGTTTAATGCCTGGGACAAAAATTCTAGAGTATGCCCTTGTAACAGTTTAAAAACTCTAGCGCTGACTGATTCTCGCAAATATGTATCCTGAAATCATCTCTAATGCCTAATAAATGTCAAATGCATCGGTCTTGTGAAAGATGATTTTCCCATGAAAACAGTTAATTTTTATAACGTTTTAATTGCAACATTCTTAAAACGTCAAAAACGTATTGTTTGGCGAACGCTCCTGAAATATCATTAGACAAACGTTGCCTTGAAGTTCGTCCTACAGGGGTTTTGCGAAAACGATGAGTGAACGTTCTATCTCTGATGTTCTCTCAACCATGCGAAAATAACGTTCTATGAACGTCCCATATTGTTTTGTTCTATTTTGGTTAGCTAAATTACGTTCGCTAGATGTTCCTTAATGGTTTGCGACGAACGAACCATTATCGAACCGAAATAGAACATTCTCGGAACGTTGATAAGTACACTGTGATATGGTCTGGATTTTTATGGATCTATAAATGTGAATTATGGATTATAGATTATAGGTTTATCATTATAATTGCAACAATACAAGAAGGATTTATTTACGGATTATGGATCAGGAAATAAAGCTTACAGCAATCCATCTGTAGATTTATGGATAAAAATCCATTACAGCTTGTTATCTTTTTCCTTAAAACTGTCACATACATGAATGGTCATTATAATTGCCCAATTAACACAAGTTTATTTGCTGTTTTGAATTAATGTTGTTTTAAAAAATGTTTTTTTACACAAAAAGTGCTCAAGAAAAACGAGCAATATAATCAAGTTGTGAAAAATGAAAAATTTAACTGAAAATTATTACACGGTGTTTCATGCTAGTGCAATTTTTCAAGTAATTTTTTGATGTATTGGTGTTTCAATGTTTTGAACTACAATTTACTTGCTTCTTCGTTGGTTTTTAACACTTTCGCTTTTTTCATAGAGTAAAACTACAAGTATTGCACAGATGTGAGAATGTACTGACCAGACTTTTCCCAGTAAGTAGCTTCTCTTATTCACAGCTGCCATTATGTGTGGTTGTATTAAGTTGCAAGTTTTTATTTTGATGACTCGAACCCGCTAATTCCTTTTTCCGTGGAAGATTGACTGATTTTTTATGTAATTTCTGAAGACATTTCATATGCGTGTTTTTTATTTTGGATAGAAATTTACTGTTGCACAAGTTACAAGGGCTCTCTTTACTGTAGCTTCATTTCCCTAGGAATCTTTTTGATATCGAAGTAATCTGACAACTTCTTAATGTGTGTAATGTTCAGTAATGATTAGCAGGTTGACGCAAACTTGAAGTCAGTGACCTTTTGTTGTTACATGTAACCAGTGTGAAATTCACCCTGATGCATATTACCGTTACTTCACCTGAAGTGACAAATGTTTGCAGTTGCATGATGAAATCAAATATCCTTAAGGTAAAATTCCCCCTGGTCTTAAAAGTTTAATTTAAAGGTGAATTAAGGTTAAATACTTCACCCCACCTTTGATGTGTGATCACTTTATTCAAAGCTTTGATAGAAGTTATTGCGTGTAATATGTGTAATACGCCGTAACCATACCGTTAGTGTTGTATGTATTTGTTTACCTAAGTTATGCTTCTTCTGTTTTGATGCTTTCATGTTTTCAATAGGACGCAGGGATAAGTGGCAATGTTGCAACTCCAGACCCCAGCATGGTAGATTTACCATACATACCAACCCCTGTTCCCAGACCGCCAAGTTCTATGCCACAAATGGGAGAATTGGTGAAGCAAGTGATGGTTTCAGCACAGTTAATGTCAGAGACGCGACAAAACATTTTACCCGGAATGCTTGCATTGAATGCACCCACTATAAGGTAGACATGCTTCTACTTAAAGGGGAATTGAGGTCAAAAATGTTTGCTTCATTTTATTGACAAAATTGAAAGATTGTGCTTCATCAATCACAAAAATATGTTTTTTATCATTTAATTATTTCTCAAACGGAAGTTATGACCAGTTAAAGTTTTACTGTTGTTGCCATGGTTTCAAAATTTGTGACGTATTATACGCTAACTCATATACGCATAGCAGTAGCAATATAGTGAACATTTCTGATTTGGAAAGCAGATGTACTGAATTATGCTACGAAAATAGCAATTTACATCCACATAACGGTGATATTTTTTAAAAAATATAAAAAATAATTAATGATAGCAAGAAAACAAACAGACAAATAGATCAATTTATCGAGTTTACTTACTTGTACGTTGCAACAAGAATTTCATACTATGCTGAAGAGGAGCGTGAGTATACAGATGTTTATGATATTAGCGTATAGTACGTCACACAACTCTCTTTTCTCCATCGCATAGCCTGATATTGTCAATCAGAAAAACCGATATTTCAGTGGGTAAAAATATGATAAAAATGATATTTTTGCATATTTTGATAATTTCTCACTTCAATCTTGATATTTAGTTGAAAAAAAAATTATTTTTTTCCAAACCTCAATTCCCCTTTAAGACAAGGTTAACACGATTTTTTAATGAAAAACTTTCTGTTACAGCTGAGACTATGGTTTAAGCTCGTTCTTCTTGTAGAGGGATGTCTCAGCTCAAAGTTTGAATGTTAAAATTGAGTACCTTATCGAGGGGAAAATCAAGCTAAAAAAAGTTAAAATCCAAATTTATAAATGTTAATAAATGTAAATAAATATTTTTTGGTTTTAGTTGCTTTTCCCTGAATAAATTTTCTAAAGTTTCGAAAATTTGCCCCCAAAAAATATGAACGCCTATGAACGCCTAAAACATAAAATCACCATACTATAATGTGAAATTTGCAGCAGCAAAGATTTCAAACACGTAGACCAAGTTGGGGGGAGGGGGTGGATGATCAGGTGAAAAAAGTGGGGGGGAAATAGTTTTCGGGAAAATTTTAGTCACTTGCAAAAAAATATTGGTCATTAAACCCCGATTTTTCCCAATAATGTAAGTTGTGTTCTTAATTGCGGTACGAAAAAATTAATATTTGGAAATTTAAAGAGGGTCATGCAACAAAATTTTTGTTTTTTAGTTGATTCAGTATTGAGCGTTTGCCAGAAATACTTTGCCCCTATTTAAGCTTGCTATATATGCTTGTATAGTTCTTTGTCAGATTTCCAGATTTTCTATAGTTGAATTTGAGATACACATTTGTTAGACATAAATTTCTCTTTGATGAGCTTGGTCTAATGTGCAGTCAATGGAGCAATTACTTGAACAGTAAGAGATCATGGTCCAACGTGATCCGCAATCGTGCATCATGCAATTCGTTTTCGTTTTCGTTAACTCGAATCTCTGTGTTTCGAGATCAGTTGACAACAATGTAAAAAATGTTCTAGTTATCGAAGTTGAGTTAGTATGGTGACAAGAGAACAGGAATTTTGTTTGAGGTGTTCCGAGCTTGATTTATCAAGTTCGAGTTACCGCTCTCAGCTTATAATTTTGAATTTCCTTTATTTAGTCCACCAGCGCCTCCTATGAAATCACGAAAAAGGGTAAGTGTGAACGCAGATGCACCCACAGAGAAAAAGAAAAAATCCTTATTACCTCGTGCGCTTCAAATGGAAGTTGTGACGTTATTGCAGAAATTCAAGATTTCTTTAGATGAAACAAAACCAATGGACAGGGGAGGTGTGACCATGCTTTGTACATGCAGTAAGTAATTCTTCATTTGCACATGTAACTAAAGTGAACGTCGATTTAAGTAAAGTACCGTTAATCTCCTATTGAGGATCAAGAAGTAGAAACGAAGCTGTGGTCCCTCTAGCTGTTCGAACTAAGAAACCCATCTAGTAAGATCTATCAATGTTGAACAGCTTGAGATTTTTGTTGGATTAACTTATTTTATTCCCTTCGTATTCTCTGTAGTAGATATTGGATGGATTTCTCCATCTTTGTATTTATGAACTTCATAATATCATTTTAAAAAGTGTTGCCTGAAATTAATTTGATGTCGCCCCTGGCAGTGAGGGAAAGTTCTGTCCATTCTTTTACAATATGAAACCATTAAGAAACTTTTTTACTAAATATATTTTTGATTTATAAGAAACTTGCTAGACACACAAAAGCTTAGTTTCTTATATAAAAAAAGAAGTGTTTAGTATAGTTGTATTATTTGGTCATAAAGTTAAATAAAACCCCAAAGTTCTAATGACTTAACTTTTTTTTAAACGTTTTTTTTTCAGTGAACCTAATACTTTAAGATCAGAAACTTTCGCAGACAGAAACTTTCGCGGTTAAGCCAAACCGCGAATTTTATTAATTTCCCTTACATAAATTTTCGTGAGTGAGGCACTACCAGAAATTTCGCTTGCATAAACTTTCGCGGATGAGGCACTGCCACTAATTTCGTGTACATAAACTTTCGCGGCTACGAAATTTTTTGAAATTTTTAAAGTTTATTTCATGGTAAAGGAAGTAATTTTTGTGATTTGCCAATAGGTTATCTTGTAAAGTCTTCCTAAATTTCAAATCAAACTTTGTATAACGCACAATTTAAAATCGTTATGTCAGTTTTTGTGCAAATGGAAAAGGAAAATCATTAGTCGTATTGATTTCCTCCGAAAAGTAAAAATTTGCCCTCAAAGTGTGACAGTGACGAAAAATAACGACTTTTAACGAGAAAAGAAATTGCATTCGGTTTACATTAACTTTCGCGGACGCCAAAATTTTTACATTTCGAGGAAGAAACTTTCGCGGAAATAGGCCAAATTCGCGAAAACCGCGAAAGTTTCATAAAGTAATGTATAGTATTTAGTTTACGAGATATATAGAGTTGTCATTTGAATACATCCTCATTAATATTCTTACCATGTTTCTGCTTGGTTTTATTCAGATCAAGAAGTCAACTCGCCAACAACGGGAACATTGTCAGTACACGTACCGAGTAACTATCCGAACACTGAACCAAATTATAAATACAGCTCTGTTGGTATGTCATGTTTGTTTGTTAGTTTATTTGTTTGTTTGTTCGTTTGCGTTTTAGCGAAAAACAATAGAAGTTTAATTTTTGGTACTCGTAGAAAGAATTCGATTTTTTTCAATCGAATCTTCTAAAGAAGGGCTTTAGATTGAACTTATAAACAAACGTTTTCTCATGTGATGTGCCTACCCTTGAAAAGCAACGGAAGCATACATCCAAAGTGAATAGTGTTTGCAATGTTCTTCGACTTATTTATTGAATTGAAGCAAGGTAAACTTAATGAAATCGATCTTTTGTGCTTTCCCCCCTAAAGTTCCCACTGTGATTGTTTTAGTCTGGTGAAGAAAGCTTTCCACCATGCTTCAGTATATCTAGTAAAGTACATAAGAACTTGTAGTTTCGTTTGGACCTTTTTAATAACAGTGTATATATATACTGATTGGTTATCCTGTTACAATATTCATAATAATAATAATGATTGCTTTTTTTAGAATATTATGGAAAAACGTCAGAAATCGAAAGCAAGATGACCAATAAATTGTTACGCCTTCCACACACAGTCACCTTCACGTCAATTCTTAACGCATGGGTATGCCATTTTATTTTGATGCTTGCAATGTATGTTGGAGTAAATATGTAGACATTTGTTTCTTGAAAACTGTTGCTTCGATCAAAGGATTTATTCCAATATGTGCTAACTATCAGTTGCGTTAAATGTTGTTCCCTTCCATTATTTTATAAGTGCGGATATTGTCTCACTAACTGTAAGCTTTGTCAACTTTTCTGCGATGTGTTTGTCTTCATCATAGGAACAAAGTCTTCGTGAGTGCTTTGTGGCATGATGGACTACTTGGTGAACTACAAAGCATAATGGTGATTTTGCTGTTGCAATGCTAAAAGCGATCATGGTTTTTTGTGTTTATACGAACCTGGTCATCGGATACTGCGATTAAGATGTGGGTATTCATTTCGATGTATGCAGATTTGAATCAAAATGTACGACGTTTAAATTGACCCTGTTGCCCAGACTATCTATTTTTGATAGAATTTCGTCAGTTGTACTCAAAACTGAAATGAGCCACGATGCGTTCGTACTCCTTAAAGACATTTTTCGAATGATACAAATACGTATTGCAGATTTTTATCGATCACTGTTCTTCTTTTACAATATCGAATACACTCTCTTGTTCATCATTTTTATTGTATTAGTAGTAATGTTAACCAACCTCTTCCCCAGCGCCCTTCTGCTTGAAAAGGGGTCTATTAAATATCATGGTGAACAACCAAAATGACGAAACATTGACTGGAGTCCAGTCTCCCATTCTAAATTCTACTGGTTCCCTTGTCCAGTTAAGCAGTTGGTGGAAAGACCTGGGTTTGAGGTTGATGAATTAAAAAAATAATTTTTTTTATTTAATTTATTTTATATTTGTCTTCGATGTAAAATTTAGTATATTGACAAGATTATATAATTACTGACAACGAAGAGGATATTGTTCGTTTAGCCAGAGTCATATTCGTCGCCAGCCCTCTTCATCTTTTTGGAGATTTGGCTATGCTAGAAGTACTGAGAACGCGGCTCCTTAGCCTGAATTTGCTGTAAAGTTCGGGGTCAAGCAGTTGTGAGTTAGTGGACCAGGGCTTACTGGGTCAAATCCACAAAGCTTCAAGCTTCAAGTTACTCATGCATGGTGTCTACAAGGTTTTTGAAATGAAATGCCTGATTCATTTTTCACTATTCCTGTGCTAATTGAGGATGCAATGTCTCCTTAAAAATATCATCTGATAACACATAATGCAAAGAACATTGTGTTATGTAGGACATTTTGGAAAGTGGATTAATTTTCGCGCGGATTTAATTTCGCCGATGGCAAATTTTGGATTTTTGCGGGGATCTAATTTCGCGGACAAGAATTTTGGCCAAATTACTTTGTTTGGATGAATAATTGGAGAAAATTCCACAAATTTGAACATTTCGTGCGAAAATTATTCCACTTATGGAACCAAAACAAAAGGCACCATGTCATACACCGGTGTGCATGGAGTTAGTGGCGCGACGTAGCGGCAAGCCTTCTCTATGACGTAATGCTTGCGTTTAGTGATAGCAGTTCAGTTCACTCCCATTTCAAACCTCAATAGAGGCCAGAATATTTGGTTCGATGTAACAAAATGTTTGAGTTATCCAAAGTAAATATTTGGAGAGGTTTTCAGGCAAGAAAGAAATCCGTTCGAGTTACTTTATCGCAAATAACGAGTTAAGCCAGGTTCACACCTGCGACGCAAGCGCAAGCAACGTACGCATGCGCAGAATGAAATTTGAAATATCAACGCAACGCAAATGCAAGAATATCAAAACTTTTTGATATCTTGCGTCAAGCTTATGCTTCTGTATGCTTTTATGCTTGCGTCGAACATGTTTATACAGAGTTTTTCTTGCGCTTACGTTTGCGTTTGCGTCGTAGGTGTGAACCAGGCTTTACTTTATTTGCGAATTTCGCGAGTTTTTGTAAAATTCTCGAAAATAAATCCCCCGCAAAGAACAAAAACGAGCCTTTTTAATCGTGTATCTTTTTCCATCTATGATAATAATATGGTCAGTCACAGAGCTGGAATCTCGGACTAATGCGTCAGGGATACGGCGAAAAAAGAAACTTTGTAGATTTTGTCTCTTTAACGTCCTTTAAACAGATTGGATTTATAAAAAGAGAAGGGAAAAAATAGGAAAAGTCCGCGAAATATCACTTGAAGGGCCATACGCGAAAATTAATCCTCGCGAAATGTAAAATTTTACGAATTTCTTGACTTACGAAAATTTGTGACAATAAAGTAACCCGAGTTCGATGGTTCGGAATTCAAGTTGCTTGCTGATGATGATTTGTGTTCAAAAAAGGAAAAACATCAAACTAAGAGGAACGAACCGACTTTGCCGTTGTTGTCATGTTCATTGATTCAAGCTCTTAATTTTGATAACATTCCATCGATAGCTCAAAGTTCTTAACTAAAGTAGCAAAAGAATATCTCCTTTGAACTCATTGATATATTTTGCTATAAGCATCTTGTTGTCTGTTCGTCTTGAAATTTCATCATACCAGCAGGATCTTATTAACAACAACAGATTGGTAACGTAAATACTTCTTATAAAATACCAGTATATATTTACATCTATCCTACTTACAAAATGTGTGCGGAACATACATTACCCTGCGGGCAAAATCGTTAAAGTCATTGTGGAGGAGTCTATTTCTAATGCACTCCTCTGCATTAGAAATAGACTCCTCCACAGTGACTTTTTAACGATTTTTCCCGCAGGGTAGGTCCTTCAAGAAAAAAAGCTCCCATCAGAAAATTTACCGTTTGCCACTTAAAATTTTTCGATAAAACCACGCCATCAGCACAGGAAGTTAGTTGTCGTATCACGTTGAGAAAGACATACACATCCCATGGGCAACAGCAACTACTCTCCCAGATTTTTCATTTCAAATAAATCTCTTTTAAAAGGGGATAAACTCATGCAATCCTAGACTCTGATTTTTGGCTGGAGGTATTCACTTCCGAATTATTTCCCCCAGTTTTAACGCATAAATAACGTATAACGAAATAAGAAAGGTGCGCTTAAAACATTCGCTATAAAGTAAGTCTTCCTTATTAAGATGTCTTTTTTTTGTTCTGCATGAAGACCGTGTTTATTTCCTGAGACACGCAAATTGAGCTTGCATCAAAAGTGGTTAAATCGTTCGTGCGATCTTATACCATCGTAACACCCACTTTTAACAGCCATGTTGATTTCTTTGATCGACTAAACGCATGTACAATACGTATATCTTAGCGACTCGTGATGAAGTACGAACATTTCGTAGAACATATTGAGAATTTTGTAAATGTTGTGTCAAGATGGATTTGCCTCTTGATCTCCTTTCTAAAATCAAAAACAAAAGGAGATGATAAACTATAGAATGAACTAGCGTTATCCTAAGCCCATTCTACGTTAAGACTTGTTAAGACCGAAACAATGAATCAATCAATACGAGTGATGAATCGCTATCCATCAAAGGAGCCTACAAAATTTCTAGATACCTTAAGAGAAGAATTTTTTGCGGGAAGAAATTTTTGCGGAATTTATTTTTGCGGATCGACTGTTTTCCCAATTA
>JAYJMG010052208.1:0-17202 GCA_036873935.1 Stomotoca atra
ATTTTCACTTCATTATTTTGCGTTTTGAATGTCGACAGTTAGATATTATAAATTTTTGGTATGCTCTGTTTTCTTCTGTAAAATCTGCCACTTTTATTAAATATTAGCTTTTTTAGTCGAGGGTGCCGTATTTTTTAAAGTTAGCAAATTATTATAAAATCAAGAAAAATTTAACATCGCAAGTGCTTATTGAAAAATTTTATATTTTAATAACTTTGGCATCATATAGGTCATGTAACGAGCTCCGATCGTAAGAAAATTTATGTTTTTGAAAGGGGCGCACGCCCTGTACGTAAAATCTGTGTTGAAATGCGTCGTTCTATAAATCATGGTCATGGTCGCCAATATGTGATCGCCTCTCGTTAGATGACACTACTCAATTATGTCACCTGTAGCGGTTTCCCAACCAAAATGTGACATCCATTATTAACAATGTTTTACCCTTTGTATAAACATTACCTATGAAGATGTGTTGTATGAAGGCGACGTTTTTTAGAGGTACATTTAGTTTAAAGCTAAAAATGTGACAGGCGTTTACTTTATTATTAAGTGTTTGTTAGAGAAAACACAATACTCAAACATTTTTTGTGTAAATCTTACCTGTACCAAACCATTTAAAGATACCATCCAGAGCTTTCCGTATCCCCATGAAACATTGTGATACATTATTAGCATTCATGAATATTTTAAAATCGTTAACTTCTATGTCGGTATACAGATGTGGCAGCGTCGCTTCAACCTCTATGCACAGACCTCTTGCATCATACATATCATAATATTTCCCACGTTGCATGTATCTGTAACAGTGGTTGCCAGCCTTTGTCCAATATTCTCCACATACTGATGCTGCCAAACAAATGAAAGAAACAAAAAAATATATGAACGCAATTACGCAAAATCAACTAACTATGTGAGTACTTAGTGAGCATTATTAGTGAGTATACATTACGTATACGTAATGTATCCTAGAGAAAAAGAAGGTCTTCCAATCAGTTTTCGATCTGTACCGTACAGAAGTCCTTTTAAAGCATTCAGAGTCTTCCATCGTGCAAAACAAATATGCATTCTGTTTTAATAAAAACACATTAAAACCGAAATTGTTTTTCATTATACGAATACGTCATTTGCGTAGGCACCACAATCCTTGTTCATTCCACAATCATGTCCATAATATTTGGGACTCCAGGGGTTTTTTAGCCTTTTTCAAATGGGACGGTTTTCATGAAAGTCCCGTAAGTCAGAAATGGCAGGAGATTTTCTTTTCATATGGGTTGGTGTTCGGATTCAGTCTAAAATTGAAGAAAACCAAGTGAAAAAATGCGAAATATTTTGGTTGCAAGGGTGCTCAATGTCGTGTTCAGGTTCAATAATGGTCGATTTTTGGATGTCTTGGGTCCAACTCCTCAACTGACCGTGGTTCAAGGTACAAGAAAGCCTTATACCCAAGTTCCAAAGCTCCATTGGTAAACTAAAAAAGTTTAAACCTTAGATTATTTCTAATAAAAGAAAATTTCCAAATACTTGTGGTTTTCAATACTTCGATTCTGCGCACTAATCCCAATATATTATGAACATGATTGTAGTTGAGTTCTGGCTTTGTAATTTTCGTCTTCAAAATAATTTTAAATTATTTTTTACTCAATATAATAGCATATTCACTTTAACCCTATTACACCCTGGCTTTTTGACTCTTGACTGGTTGTTTAAATTCAATGAAATTTTCCAGGAAGGTAGTATTGTGTGTGGCCAAAAATGAATGAAAATGAAAATGGCAAAAAATTACTCCATGCCCCTATTTTTGTTGATGTCAGCAATTGTGTTTACTTTCTACTGTTTTAGTTGTCTACTTTTTGAAGATTTCATTTTCCGAAATTGTTTAAATTAGGAAAACATTTAATGATGGTTGGCGTTAAGTTGAAAATTTCATGTTAGTATTGTCTCTCTATATCAATAGTTATAGAAATAGAAATTTGAAGTGTTTTCGACCAAGTGATTAGAAATTTCACTACAATTTCCAACTAAAATTGGAAAATCTCGACCTAGAAAAACGTTCATGTTATGAAACTTCGAAAAGAGGTGCAAAATAGGCAACAAATATAAGTCGCAAAGTTACAAGTTCGTCGGCGTTGTTGCTTCTGATCTAATTTGGGTTTTCCGAGAGGCGGGCAAAAGAGCGCACCCCCAGAACCCCACGTCCTGCACGCTAGAAGTCTGACTTCTCGGCTGTCCTAGGATGGTATATGACTCTGGAAAGGGTCTCCTGCATTGTTCTGCTATGAAGTGGCTACGCACCAGAGCAGCAACTGTGATATGGATTTAAGCACATCACCGTTAGAATCTGCATGGTCCATTTTAAGAATTTTGTGGATCTGCAATAAATGTATAACGGATATCGGGCGTACGATTCACGCATAGTTATGAGTGCAGGAGTTAAAGAACATCTGCGTATCAAGAGTGTTTTAAATGTAAACAACAAAGAAATTCAGTTCAGAGAAACATATTTGAAACAGAAACCAAATGAAAACGTCGCAGAGAGATTGCGAAGTTTTCAAACATATGTAAAAAATAATGTAAAAAGTTTCTTTGAAGACGGCGCCGCACACCTTCATCTCAAATTACCACGATAGCTTCTTGGAGTACAGGCAACTTATTGCTGCCATTTCGATTTTGAAGAATTATTCATTGAATGCCTTACTTAAGTTTTTAGTTACATGAGGATGCGTATATAAAATGACCTACGAAGATTTTTAAACTTTTGTTAGGTCAAAAAAATTACATCATCATCATCGGGGACAATTGATAAATGGGAAAAGTCATGGGAAATTTTGTTTTATATAATTTTTATCAAATTTGTGTCACCATACGAGTATTTGGTTTATTGGTTTTGGTCGATTCGTATATAAATTCGTATCAAAAATCTTCTGAAATCGTTTGGTAATCCTTTCAAATTGAAACCAAACCAATTAAAAATCTAGATTAGAACTTGTATCAAATTGTTTAATAGCTTTTACTGGAACAATTTCAAAACGAATTTAAAACGATTCAAACTGTATCAAATTGTTTAATGAAAGGAACGATATTTCGGGTTAGATCCATAAACTCAATGTTTTTTCCTTTAATGTTTTTGTGCTCTATCATTTTGTTTATCTATTTCTCAGTTGCTTTTTTCATTAATAACAAACTTAATCGAGCCGAGTTTTAGTTACCATATTCTTTGACGCTTTTTCCAACATTTTGCGTAATTTTCCAATATTTCGCTTCGAAACATTTTGCGTTTTCTCTACATTTTGCGCATTCTACACGATTGTTGAAAGGCAAAGCATTTCCTGTTAATTTTTTAGTATCTTTGTAGCTTTATATTTATTTATTTAAAATTTAAAATTAACCTCTATGATTGAGAAAATATTTTTGTCATGCAAGACCTGCGATATAAAAATACTTTTTATCTCTATGCACTTTGTTTCTCTCCTGTCTGAAAACGTTTTTGTAGAAATTTCTTAAACTTGGACCACCGTCAAAATCCACCGTAACCGAGACTAGAGAGAATATTTTTGGTATTTTATTTTTTTTCCAGCATTTCGTTTTGTGTTTTTCTTAGTATCACAAGCCTCAAACATTTTTACAGATTTTTAAATTTTTTGAATGAAAAACTCATTTTCCGCATGATGATTTTTCACTTAATATTTTTTCAAGACTAAGTTCCCTGTCATCAGGAAAATTTGATATTGAAGATAAATCAAAGATAATTAGTTGTGATAGTGGTAAAGGTTTTATCATTGACTGCCCAGATAAATATAAAGACAATGCATTCAATTTCTTATTTTTCTTATGACCAACTTTTCAAATTTATTAACTGGGTTCAACACAAGTGTTGATGTAATTTTGTTCGATCATGATGTGGATGTTGATATTTCACCCGTCATCATGCTTTGCAACCAGATGTAAGGCCAAGGTAAATTGATTTTCTGTAATGCGTGTCCGCGTGCATTCGTGTTTTTTTTGGCGCTTTGTCGTTTTTTTACCCTAATGAGCGCGTTTGTGCTTTTTCTCCTCTTCTCAAAAACGACCACAAATTTTACCTACGTATTCTGCCATTACGAATTCTAGTTCGTGAGCATTGGTAGCCGAGCATGATGACACAGTAAAAAAAAAGATATCAGTTGGTATTGGTATCAGTTTTTCTTCGTGTTTTATGAAAATAAATTAATAATGGCTGTTTCATATGGGATAAAAAATGTAAAAAAGTTAGCGCGTTTGACTTTTTACGTTCATAAAAAGCACCCCGCGTTCGCATTTTTAATAAAAAAAACGCGTTGCGCATTGGGTTTTTGACCTGTGCACGCATAACAGAAAATCAGTTTACCTTGGCCTAAATGGTTGTGGTTTTTGTTTCAAAATCAAGTCGTGGAAAGACATAGGTTAAAAAAGGAAGGTGAAGAAAAGGAAAAACAAAAAGACAAAAAAATAAAAACATAAGTGAAGAAATAAATAAATTAATAAACAGATCAGTCACTGTTTGAAGCCAAAGGTGTAATTTTACAACTGAGAATACGCAAAAAGAGTTTGAGCGAAAATCCACACTGGGTCTCTTATTTTGTGCTATAACTTTTTCACCCTTTTTAGTGTGTAGTTTGGCTTTACAAAGTGAAATTCATTTTGAGCTTAGAAACTATAAATTGAAGGGTTTAATAGTTTTCGTCAAACTGACCCATGAAGCTTTTTTGTTTTCTCCAGTGGAGCGATCAGGGACCAAAAACTTTGAAAAATTATTGGCCCTATTTTCGCCGTTCCAATTTAACGTCGGTCATTTTACCCCGCCTTTTTCCGTTTTGATGTTCATAGACAAATCTTTATCACCGGCTCTTATGGCACCATGTTGCAAAAATTAACGCCAAGAAATGCGGACGTAAAAAGAGCAAATAGGGTGGTTCTAAACAATGATGGAAGCAAAAAGTAGGTAATTAAACGGCAATATTTACCTTCTCCAAAATTTATAGCTTGCAAAAGACACCATATTTCCACGAGATAAGAAAATGATCGAGACATCTAGAAGTATATTGAAAAACAAACTAATTATACTTTGCTAACGGATACACTGGCTTAATGATCTTACAATAGGCACATTACTGCTGTGTAGCAGTTAAAACTACGACTTGCCGTAAATGACCAATTAAAAGCCCCAGGCATTGAATTGAAATTTCTAATTTTAAATTTCCCAATTTATTTTTTTATGGAGTTACGGGACTCTTGCACTTGGTATTTATGTTTATCCTAATTAACTTATCAATCCCAAATATTGTGTTGTATAAACCCAAGTGTTCCATATTGCTTTAGTTTGCGCGGTTTTCCTGACAACAAGCTAAATGATTGGAGTAGTAGTAGGAGTAGCAAGTTGTACATGCCCTCAAGTTTATTTTTAGTGCTCCCGCACGTTAATTTTTGCTCCTCCATGTTCATTCAATGCTGAACTTGAGGGAGCAGCTCCTTTATGTTCATTTCGTGGTCCCTCATGTTCATTTTGAAATAAATGTTCTGGAACGTTGCTTCCGCAGTTTCAGTTATGTGCTCCTTGATGTTCATTTTCGCAACGAGGGTCCTTTCAGACGAACGAATGCGACGACCGTTTAATGTTGTTGTTCGTTCTTGCGCGGCGCAGGTTTTTCTGGTTGGTTTTTCTTGTTCTTGTTGGTTTTTCGCTTGGTTGACGAAGCTCCTTATTTATTTTAGTTTTCATCATCTACTAAGATTATTTATATGGACTCAGATTTTTTCCAATGTACATATAGAAAGAGTTTTTTGCAGTGGTCAGTAATAAGATCCTCAGTTCCTCTTTTTATATTTTGAAGAATTTCTGAAAGTTAATTGATTCAAAAATGCAATTGCAATTATAGCTAGCTAGATTAACTAGCTAACTTATTTAACACACCAGTAGTCTCTGACAATGGCTAAAATCCTCCCCATGTGGAAATGGTAACACTAGAAGAGTATTTATGCAATGTTTAGTCTCACAGGGGAAGGAGACTGTGTATTGCCACACCACATATAGATAATCTGTCATCACCATATGGGTGGTGTGTGGGTAACATAACCTGTGACGTATTCTTTGTAGCTATATTTGGCATGTAACTGCTTATTCTTAGTATTAACAGAAATATATTTCCTGCAAGTGATATTAAAACAAACCTATATACATACTCCAATAATAAGAATAAAACCTTCTGACTTCTCAGCTAACAAAATATTCCTAAACACTTTAAGAACTGAATGTGCTCTTTTTAAGCCTAAATACAAAAAAATTGACTTTCACTTTAAAATTAAAACTCATGGCAAGCGTGTATTAAGAAAAAGTATGCTATTAAATATCTTGGTGTTATTTTGGATGAAAACCTCTCATGGAACCTAAATTCATAATGTAGGCAAAAAACTAAAAATTGCTAATGGTGCATTGTCTAAATTAAAACACCATCTGCCAATCGATATCCTGTTACAAGGGCACCATGCTCTTTTCCAATCTCATCTCTCTTATTGCTGTCAGACGTGGGCTCAACCTTCTAATTCCATTAAGCGACTTTCTATACTTTAAAAGAAAGCAGTGAGAATAATTTATTTCGCTGACTTCCGTGTACATTCAACTTTATTTTTTTCTCGGTATCCTGAAATTTTCTGACTTGCTCCAACTCAAAAACGTCCTGTTCATCAAAAACATTCATGATAATGTTCTTCCTTTCTTCTGTTAATGAAACTTTTCATATTGATTTCTCGCATCAATTTCAAACTAGAAGTCAATCCACCGGCAGTATTTATCTTCCCAGTATTTTCTCATCTATGTATGGAAAAAAGTCTAAAAAGTTTCAAAGCATTTCATCTTGGAATTCGTTTCTTTGTGACACAAAATTGCATTTCTTCGAGGTTTCTGCCGCTAAACTTAAGTACATTCTTCCTAATTACATTTTTCAAAGATATGCTGAATAATTTTTTTCTTCTTTGCTTTGCTTCATCAGAATTTGGGCTGTTTCTCTGTGATCCTTGTTTACGTATGTGTCATTGTGTGTCAAAAATGTGGGAGGGGTTTGGTGAGGTTTTGTAAGTTGTTTCTCTTTGTCTTTTTATATATAGGTTTTTTTTTTCTCTCAAGTTGTTTAAATCATTAAATTATAATTAATTAAACGATTAGAATTCCACTCTTAAGGTCGACCTCGCGCATTACTAGCTACGCTATTGTGTCGGTCTCCTGCTATTTCTTTTCTCTGTTCTGTGATTCCCTTGCTACTCTCTTAACCCTATTTGACCTGGCACAATGTGCACCCCCTATGAATTTTTATTTCATAACTTTTTTTCTGCTATCGCAAATGGGTTTAAACTTTGTCAGTATTAGAACATACCCAATTAACACATTTCTAGACAGTTTCACGCCCATTCCATTTTTAGTTTCAAAATAATTGGCTATTTCTCAAAACCACTTTAAATTTCCTTTTGAAATCCTTATAAATCAACCAGATATTCATTTTGCTATAAAACTAAATGTACAAATTCAATATTTTCATCATAGCTTTGTATTAATACGATCTTTTAATTTATATAAATTTTTTGATTTTATGTCATAATCATAATCATTTAATGACGTCATTGCGTAATTTTGAAAATTTTGAGAATTTTGTCAACTATGGCACTTTATAATGGGCAAAATATGAAACGCAAATTATAAAAACCCTATGATATTTTAATCTACTAGGTATTACCTTTCAGAAACTTCAAACAGAACTTAAAAATATTGAAAAGAACTCTTTGGAATTTATTTTGAAGAATGGCCATCACAAAATGGCGGCAATTTTAGGAACTTTTTTCTGCCATTTTGTTTATTTTGTCACAAGCTACAAATGTTAGAAGTTTTGTGTTCATTGCTTATTCCTATCAGGATCTGGGAACCCCAAAAAGCCCTGGCTTTATTCAGGCTTCTAATACAATGACTTGCACTTCCATTTTTAAGCAACTGCATGTTAGAATTTACAAAAAGAAAAGAGAAACTACTAATTCTTTTGTTACTATTAAATTATTTTTTTTATTTCCGTTTCGGAAGGAACAAACGTTGGAACGCATAGGACCCGCGAAACTTTCCCTTTAACTTTTTCCCTTTAAAGTATGTTAAGTTTTTACTAAAATTTAGGTCTGAAAGTACTGAAACTGGGTACCCCACGGCTTATCTTATGCATGGCCCCATATGGACTGCCCCAAGTTTTCCACCAATCCACAACAAAAGTTGAAACTTTACAGGGAGAGGGTTGTCTAATTCCTAACACATTGGTAGAAATCACTGTGAGTTTCAATTGTTAATATCTTTTGATAGAAAAATGATATTGACATGAAATCTCCAACAAGCACAATGTGATTCTGCGAAATTTAGCAATTTTGAAAAGATGACGTCATAAAACTGAAGGGCGCACGTCAAAAAAACTAAACATCAAAAATTATTTTGTTATATTTTGACATGCTTGTACATCCATTTCTAACGGACTTAATTTTTGGCATCCTTTATCTGTTTCTCGAAATTATTATTTGATGTTCTTAATCAATTATTAGATTTTATTTGGCCAACTAGACTAATCTTGGGCAAAATTAGTTTTAGTGACATCACAGAACTTAACCTCTGTTTGCTACGATGGGCCTGAAGGCTCACATTTCTCTTTTTTTACAGTTGTGCGTGCCTTATCTTTTCACAGTACGTACTTCAGTTTTAAACTTTTCTCTTCTTGTCCAGACAGTGCGAACTTCTTTTTGTAACATTTCACGTTTTTAGAAACAGTGCCTACTTCAAGTATTTACAGTGCGAGCTTCACGAAATTTAGTGCGGGCACTTCTTATTTTTGTGGTGTGCGTACTTCAAGACCAATGTGAAGTGCCATCTGGTATGAGATTATGCATCATGAGGTGCGTCCGTTACACGAAGACATGGATAAAAACGCAGATAAACAAAGGTTGGTTGCAGCGCTTTCGTGACTACAGGTGAGTTTGTGTAAATAGGTGAATCATGTGAATAGGTGAGCATTAAAGAAGAAAACCAGAGGTAACTTTAGAAATTCAATACATAATAAATGAATTGAGCAAAACAAGTATTAGACATAGCCTAATGAAAGAAAAGTGCGTCTAGTTGCGTCTAGTGAGTATGACTGCTAGACGCTACTAGACGCGACTAAACCCTCGTAGTCGCACTGTTTTTGCTAGACGCACCGATCAAAGGATACCGCAATGTAAATAAGAAAAATCATGAACAAAATGCGCTTTTCTGAGTTTTCCAAAAAAAAATATAAGTGAAAAATACGTAATGAGAAAAAAGCATCAATAAAATAGGCGGAGCCAAAAATATTAACTCTTTCTGAAGGGGAAACTTTATGTGAAAATGTGAGAAATTGCTCAATGCCTCGAAAATCACTTCGCATGTTTCTGCAATGATGTTTGATACTGTTGTACGTCCTACTCTATAGGAGAGTGAAATGGATTGCTGACTTTCCCTAGTCGCAAGAAAACGCAGAGTCACAAAGTTTCTCTCGCGCAGAAATCGGTTTCGGAAACTCGTTTCTTTTTTTGTAATGCGGTCTTGGACGAGTGTGAAAGCAGATGTTCAAAATGATCGGGATTCGTTTGATGGTAACGGAAAAACGTATCCTGTCTTGGACTAACTCTGAGAACAAAGTAAGGAATGATCCGTAAATTTCTCTTTGACGATAGATTTTACGTACCCAAAAACGTTTTTTCTGTCATTTTATGCCTTTTTTCTTTTCCTTTTCTGTCTTTTTCAAAAGATACTGATACTTTGTAACAGTATAGCTAAATGCTTGTAACTAATTGCAACTAGTTTAGTGTTTTACCTCGCATAAAATGTAAACATTTACCTTGCCTTAGCTTAATTTTAATCTTAAGCTCGCGCACTGTGAGATTAGCAAAAGCAATGTCGAATCAGAAGTGGGCATTGCAAAAACAGTAGTGCGCACTGTGAGTAGAAGAAGAGAAATGTCGGATTTGGAATCACGAAGGGTCACATCTAGCCACACTAGATTCTTTTTTAGATTTAATAATGCCATCAACATCATAAGTGAAGAGCAGAACAAAAGACCGATGTTTAAGATAAAAAGTGGACATAGTTCCAATGCAGTAATTTTACATGGAAACGTGACTTTAATTTTGAAACGCAACCGCCTTTCGAATTGTTTTTTTTCGAATTGAAGACTTCATTATTACGTTATCAATTTGAGAACTCAAACTTCTATTAACAAAATAAATTCATTCCTTTTATTCCACGATTGTAAATTTTTCTTTTGTTTTTTCCAATGCAATAAACAGTATTAATTTATTTTTATCTAAAGGATCTAATACGCCAAGCATTGCACTTTTTCTATAATTTTGATGTCGTTTCAACAGCGAAAGGAAATGAAACATTAAATTTAGTATATACAACGGCATTTAGACTGATAGGAATGTGTGGTACCAGCCTCAAGTACCGGAATGCAATATAGTGCTACTAAGTAGATATATATATTAGAATTGTTTTGGACTAAGTGCAGGTTCCAACGTTATTAAACGTGTTTAATCTACTTGGAGCTCATCTGTGACAAGTATGAAAACCGAACCCGGTTTGGAAGCACAAGTGCTAACCACTGGACCACTGGAGCTAATATAACTGGTGAATTACTGGGGATATGTTATGACTTGTATCCACATGGTGCTATGGCTTTATATATGAGATAGTTCTTAAAGTAAAAACATCCACACCAAAGTAAAGTCAAATACATATATTTAAAAATAATAGATTGTGGCAGCACAAAAATGCACTGAAAATTACATTTGACATGTAGTGAGATTTCAAATAAAGGGAAAGTAAAAAAAAATGAAAAATTTACCATTAAATCAGCTTTGGTTGTTACTCGACACAAAATTGCGTGATAAAAAAAATTCCCAAAAAGGTTGATGCTAATCACTTCAATAGGAACTTTTAAAAAATTTACTTTCTCATAGGAAAAACCTTGATTTGTATTCATATACATTTCTGCAACTCTTCTTGAAGATTTGAATGATCTAAAAGGAAGTGTATGGTGAATTAGATGAATATTAGATGATGTCTCATGGTATCACTAAACAATCCCAACACGCAAAATGTCTTGGTCACGATTTTATTTTTATTATTATCATACATGCGTCGTTTCTGACGTTCGCAGAAAAGTGGGAAACAAAGTTTCTTTTTGGATTCTGCACTGCAATACAACTGAGTTTTCGGATGTGCGCGTGCACATATTACAATAGGTATAAAAAATCCACGTAGTGTTAGATCTGTCTCTTTCGCCAGTTGTGTTGAGGCATCACAAACTCAAGATGACGAAAACAAACGAGTATATGCCAGTTCTTGCGCTTGATGATCCTGTCGCCCAACTTTTCAAATATACCATCGGCAAGCATAAGGAGCCAACGCTACAAGTAGCATCAGCTGTGGCTGAAAACATGGCGATAGGAGAATGCGTAGAAAAGCAGAAACAGTCTGCAGAGGGGTGGAGGGAATATTAACCAATATAAGTTCTTTCGAAGTATCGACGACAGTTTAGCTGTAAAAGATGTTGAAAGTGCAAAAGGCTTCCTGAAAGAATGTAAAGAAATTGCAAATTAACGAATTGCAGGTTATCCGATAGTAAAGATTAGGGAAACCGTGAACGAGTGTCTAAATGATAATCTAGCGTCCAACTCTGGCGATGAAAAATCGATAAATAAGGCAGTCCGAGCAGCGAACGTGACGTAGGAAAAGAGAAAAAAGCGACGAATTTCTCAAAATCATTTTCAACCGTATAACGATGGACAAAATTTGGATGATAGAAATTCTTCAAGAACCTTACCAAGCTTCACTGCAAGGCAAAAAGCAGTCGTCTTGAAAGTAAAATTTGCTGAGAATGTGATAGAAATGGAAAAGATACCCTCTCTCTGGAAATAATTTGGCTATGCCGAAACACCTAATTATTGATAGCGGAATTAAATGGTTTGAAAAGTGATTGTGGAAAGACATTTGAGTATTTCTATTAATTTCTCTTTTATAGCTGAAAGGAAGTAGGAGGTTTAAATGTCTTAAAAACCCAATATAAATTCCACAGTGGACAAATTGAAAAATACGAAAAACAATGCGCCCTGATTAAAACGTAGAAAATTCGAATCAAGAAGTGAAAGCTTTTTTTTTACTCGAAGGCTGTGTAGAGGAAGTTAAAGAAATACCATGCTGTGGCAACCCAGACTCTCTCATAGTTTAGACAACCAGCTTTCCCCAAATTTAAATACAAGGACTTGAAAACGACACCAGTGCCATCAGTGCTATCAGTGCATTTGGAAAAAGATTTTTTATTTCACGACATTAGATTTAAAAAATGGTTATCACCCATACGAATAAGATTAATCGGTACAATTTTTTTGCCCGAATAATCGAAAAGCATGTCTTGTATAAACTATTTGATTAATCTTACAATATTTTCGAAAGAAACTGTTTTTTTATTGCAAATATATACAACAAAAATGCAAAAACTGTTCTCTTTTGTCATGGCAAGCAATCAGCGATTAGCAGCAATCCTAGTAGCATATGTGCAGTGAAAAAATTCGATGCTAAAAAAGCTAGGAAAAAAAGAAAGAGAAAGCGTGGGCCAAACCATTGCTTTTAGAACGGATATACTATGATAGGGTGATATTCCATAAGCATGGTTCATTTTCTTCGATCTTTTTTATTTACTACGAGGACAATTGGTTTGACGAGTCCACACGGATATAGCCGCGTTGTCACTATTCGATTAATCGAATAAGATTAATCGGCACAATTTTCTGCCCCATAAATCGAAAAATATGTGCTGTATACACTATTCGATTACTGTTACAAGATTTTCCAAAGAAAAAGTTGTTTTATTGCAAATATATATAACAAAAATACAAAAATGTTCTTTCATCATGGAAAGCGATCAGCGATTAGCAGCAATCATAGTAGCATGCGCAGTGAAAAAAATCGATGCTAAAAAAGCTAGAAATGAAGGATAAGGAAGAACGCGGGCCAAAGCACGGCTTTTGAAACGAAGATACTTTTATAGGGTGATATTCCATAAGCATTGTTCTACCCTCCGACATGCAACACAATTTTCATTTTCTTCGATCTTTTTCAATTTCCGTCCCCGTTAGCGTAGAGGAAAGTGTTTGGTTTCCGCTTTTCATCTGTCTGTGTATGTATGTGGGTCACAACTTTTTTGCGTTTTCGGAACATAGAGTTGCAGAACCGGATTATCGGATTAGGTGACATTTTGATTTTATTGATGGTATAGATGTTGACAATGCCCCGGTCAGTTCTTTTGGGGTCACATTTGGTAAGAGCTCAAAAATGATAATTTGCAACTAGACCAAATCGAGGGTGCTGGTTTCGACTATCGGGTTGGCTTTTCGAATTTTGGTCCAAAAAGGGGGATTTGGGCCCGAATTTTGGGCAAAAATGCACAATGCTCAGATTTTCTTCAAAATTTGCACCTACACCAATTCGAGAGTGCTGGTTTCGACTATCGGGTTGGTTTTTCGAATTTTGATCCAAAAAGGGGGATTTGGGCCCGAATTTTGGGCAAAAATGCACAATGTTCAGATTTTCTTGAAAATTTGCACCTAGACCAATTAGAGGGTGCTGGTTTCGACTATCGGGTTGGTTTTTCGAATTTTGGTCCAAAAAAGAGGATATGGGCCCCAATTTTGGGCAAAAATGTACAATGCTTAGATTTTCTTGAAAATTTGCACCTAGACCAAATCGAGGGTGCTGGTTTCAGCTATGGGGTTGGTTTTTCTAGGCACTTCAGTCCCGCGCGCGAAAGCGTCGCCATCTTTTTTTACATATTTTACGAAAAATCCGTAGACAGCTTTTCGGTGAAGTGGGCAGCAAGGTGCCTACAGCAATTCAGCAAAACTTGACCTAAAATCAAAGTTACCCATAGGTATATGGGCACCTATCGATAGCTGAAATCTTCAAGTTGGTCAAATCGGATGATAGAAGTTGTTTACACCAAAGCGCGGAAGGATTTATCGATTTTCAAAATTTCTTTGGGCAGAGAAGATAGCTTCAAGGTAGTTATACATTTTCTATCGCCTTAAATTAGGAACTTTAATGCATATAGAATATGGCTGAGTACTTTTATAGTGATATTTTTACCAGTTTGGGTCAAGTTTTTTCAATTCAAAAAGTTGACATTTTTCGGGTTTCGCCATCCGTACCAAATCTTGTTGAACGCCATTTTTTATTTAGCCATATTTTTTGTATGCTGCTAGCAAGTCATATATTATCATAATTATAGTGCTATTTGTTATTATGCTATTTTTGTTTCATTTTGCAGTTTTCCTACCATCAGATCAAACAAAATGATTAGCTTTGAAACTTTTACCATAGCGAAGAAGTGAACAGTATCAAACACACAGTTTAGACTTTCATTGTTGTTGAATAGCAAGGTTATAATGAAAAATATTGTAGTATAAGTGGTTTATTATTGAAAGATCTTGCTCTTGAAATTATCTGTAGTGGTAAATATTGTTTACAAAGATCAAATTCTTAGTAAAAAATGCTAGATCTGTGACAGGAAAAGCGAAGAAAGAAAATATTATGAATGCAAAGTTTTTTCCTTCTAACTCTGAAACCAATTTAGACAGCGTTTACATGGCCAGATATGAGATTTGACTGATGTGAAATTTCAAACCGGTTTGAAATTGCGTTCTGTTGACTTGCATGATAAATTTTATAACGGGGTAGTTTGACCGGCCTAATCTGCTAGTTTCCAGATCTTATCATCTTATTATGAAATCTCATTTTGAGTATTTAAACTTTGCGACAGGTGACATTTTACATTCAACACTACATGATTGACATTTTCATTGAATTTTAAAAACAGCGGGTCTCCACAGTAATTTCATTTCACGTGATCTCTGTTTACATGGTTTTTTGAGGACAATATGAAATTTTCTATCAGTCATTTTGACCGACACAGAATAACGGCGGATATGAATTTCATATCGGGCATTGCATGTAAACAATGATGAAAATTTGTGATCTCATATCTGAGTCCATGTAAACGCCACCTTAGAGAGAATTGTATCTTCATGTAGTTCTGTAGCCTGGAGTCCCATCCACTCGCTACCCTTCCTCCTTGCCTTGCGACATTGAAGAAATCTATGTGTAAAAATTGTAAAAAATAGAAAATATAAAGAATAGTTCTGCAAAATTTAGGAAAACCCTGATGTGCCAAAACTCCAATCAGCGCCGAAAAAGGTATAGTGACGGTGTGAATCAAACCGTCATCAGTTGATAGAAAATATCAAAATTTCTCTGTTGTCCAAATTAGGGAAATTGCAAGTCAGCAGTATGATGGAAAAGTTTTGAAATGATCCATTCTTGTTAGTTGGGAATGTTGTTTAGCACAGAGTGAAAGGAAGCAGATAGTACAAACATATATTGCTGTAGGGGAAAGGTTCTGCTCTCGTTAATGTTCCAAAAAATCCTAAATGAGCAGAACGAAGTTGGTAACGACTCTGAGCCAGATAATTTACGAAATTTTCCTTTGTTATTAGATTTTTAGAAAGGAGATCTTTTGATTTTATAGTTTCAAATACAAAATTTCAATTTGATTATAATATTAGAATATTTCATTCATTTTGATGTTCACAATTTTTAGTGAAATTCTATTATTTTTCAGGTTAATGCGACTCATGTTCCATTGGATACAAATTTCGTCTGTTAATGAAAGTGGAAAAGTATAACACCTATTTACTGTCGCTGAAAACACGTGACTCCACTCGCTTTATGAACATTTATTATCTTAAAGCCTTCAGATAGAACTGGTAATTATAGAACTGTTTTTCTGAACAGAACTAATCTATTTGAGAAAGTTTGAAGTTTATTCTGAGTCTGAAAGTTTTACTTTCGTCAAATTTGAGTTTTTGCCATTATGGCACTTTATCATGAGCACTTTATTCCACAATTTTTGAAAGTCACATTTGTTTCATAAGTTGTTCTCAGTAACAATGTACTTTTTTAGAAAGTACTCTTACCTTCCGAATTGACGGGGTTTGAACGTTTCTGTGATAGGGAAAAAAGACGCACGTAAATGAATTAAATGAGTAAGTTGTATTTTTGAGAAAGAAAATTGAACAAAGTTTTAAAAATATTTTGGCAAAATTAATTAGCGGAGGGTCCGAATAAAAGCGGGGGGGTTGGAAAATTTTTCAAATAGTAATAAGCGGGGGGGACGTCTATTCGGAAGGTAACAGTAAGGATCTATTATTCAATTTATGTTGGTTTGGCACTTCATATACAATTATTGGTATTTTGGCGCTTCTTTGAATATACTTTGTTGCTTCACAGGTACTTGCCTTAAAATTTAGTCCTAAAGACTGTCTCAATCACTTTTTGAGTGGAAAAAGACTTGCATTGTTGATATGAATGAATATTTGTCATTTTGGCGCTTTATCATCAGCATTTTTGTAGTACGTTGTTTAAATTTAACATCTGGTTTAATTCTGGTAGTATTGATTTTATTTTCGTAAATGTTGTGCTTTAATTAAATTTTTGTTAATTTGGCGGCTTATGGACAATTGTTTTTATTTTGGCGCCTCTTCATATTGTGAAATGGTTGCATGAGGGTAATACTTTAAAAATCAATTTTAAGGAGGTCCTTCACTTTTTTTAAGTCGAACATGTTGCCACTATAAGAGTAATTGGTTTGTTTCAGAATTTTACTTTTCACAGATTCTCACTTTCAATTGAAGACACAACGAAGGAGTGCAATATAAGGCAAAGTGGAGGAGAGTGCTAGTTAAATCTTAGTTATATTTATTTTTTCATTAATTTATTTGAATGTTCAAAATTTTTGAACATGACGGAGTTTGATGCAAAGTGAACTCCGAGAAAAACGCCATTTAAGTTAAAAGACGAGCGAAAGACATTAATAGGGTGCTCTAAAGTCTTTTATTTCGAACCGCATAGCTACAGTCTGTTATCGGGATGGCACGGCGGGCTATTTCGGGTAGAGAAATGTTCATCTTCAAAATACGACCGGCCCTCGGGTATTTTTCATGGTGTCTTACACGGATTAACAGCCTAACCTACTCTCCGTCATTTCTCTTCAGTAAAGCTGACCAAGCTGCCGCCGAATATCCGCGATGGAGTACAGTTTT
>JAYJMG010053319.1:0-17163 GCA_036873935.1 Stomotoca atra
TTTTTCATTACAGCAGGTCAACTGCTGTTTTGTTTATTCCCTTTATATTTCTAAAATCTTATTTATTTCTCTAAGTGATTGATGTAAAAGATTTTTATGAAAATCAAGAGGGTTTGGAAAAAAGAGCTCGTTTTTTAAATGGAGCTTTTCCACACATAGAGTTCCTGTCTCACAAGGAAGTATTATTTTTATCTGAAATTCACTTGATTATGTGGCTGATGCCAAGCCGTTTTTGAATAATTTATTTGTTTCAAAGATATTTAGATTTTGAAAACAAGCATAACAAGTATAATTCTTTTTTTGTTCTAATGGTTAGTTTTGAGATAGAAGCTTCTTATTGGTTACTTTTTTGCATGGATTTTTTCCCTTAGAAAAAAACGTTTTAAATGTTATCTTTGAAAGCATGTTCACATGCTGAAGGTCATCGTTTCAACAAATCGTTAATTACACTTTTTTGTCTTGCCTTAATTGCTGATCAAATTCTTTCACATAGAGTGTTGAAGAGCTGTTCAATGTGCTGAATTGTTTTTCTGAGCTCTCTGCAAAAAACCTTATTTCATTTTTTGATACAAAGATCACTTTTTCCACGTGTGAAAACTATTGCATGTGAAAATTTTTCAAATGCATACTCCATCCAAAAATCCCATTTTTTTTATTATTTGTGTTTTTTATCTTTGCAGGAACCTTAATCAGGTAAATAAGATCAAACCTTGCCATAGTAATTTGAATAAAATTTGTGTCTAAGCATAATTTCACCAAAGAAACAGGAAACATTTAACATGGATTACTCTGTAAAGTGGCAAAATTTAGAAAAAAAACTTAGGCAAGGTTTTGTTCCTGAATTTTCATGTAAATTATGGACTTGCAGCCAAAGTTGGCAAAACATTGAAAAAAACTAACCAAGATTTTTAATGCTAGAAAATGATCAAATTTGTTCACACTTTTTCACTAAGAGATAATTAGTGTGTTATGTGAAGAAGAAAAGAAAATTTTGCCCGGGCGAGCTCAAGGATTTCCGCACAAATCGAGCTTTCCCAACTTAATTTTCATATTTGTAATAGTCCTTCTAAAAGAATCATGTAAATCGGCCTTTAGTGAGCAAATAGAAAATTGGAATCGGATTAAAAGACCCTTTGTGTTATTATGAATAAATTAGCCAATCACTATGCTTGAAATCAGGTGCAGCATATTTTTTACGTCGTGAAGAGAAAGAAAATCTTAGTTTGTTGTCATATTATGTTTAGACTCTGGAGATTGAGGCTTCATAGCAGCAGAACAGTTTGAAATAAATTGATAAGTTTTAACGCCTAACATTACACTTTGTTCCTGTTGAGGACGAGAAGTCATAATGCAATCTTCAAGTGTAGCTAGATAAAAAAAAATATCTTGATAAATCTATCAATGAACAAGAAGCAGACAGAATACAACACTGAAAACAAAATAAACAAAAATCAAAATGCTTCTGTCACTACAACATTCATTTGAAACCATGCTAATGTTCTTATATAAAAATGTCACAATGACGCAACTTGATTTTTATCTTGTTACTTCATTTGAACAATAAGATTTGATTCTTCTTTCTATGACTTAGTTTCATCTCAAGAGTCGGTGTAGATAGCCACATTTTCTTCTTTTGCTTTCCATTCGTGAGTGTTTACACTTTCACGCTCGTTTTTTAGTTTAACTCGAAATGATACAGCATGTTATTCGTAAAATCAATTTAACAGCATACGTGACCAACTGGGTGCGATATATTTTTTCTATTGCGGACGGAGAGTGATCACGCTACTTTTGACGGAGAAAAAAAAGACAGAAAAGAAAGTTGGTTTCAAAGTATTTCTCGCTAGCGCGGAAATCCAATTAAGAAGTAATGTTGATAGGAACTAGTCATTTTGCTAGATATTTTGTGTAACGTTGTCTACATTTTTTAACAATGCAATCAGATGAAAAAAGCCTTGAATGGTGTTTTATTTTCATTTTTTAGTTATAACAAAATTTTTTGAATCCTGATTTCAGAAATGTAGTTTTTGTTTTTGCATTTTTTTGAGGATGTAGTACGGACAATATTTTTAAGAGCACCAGACTGAAAAAAAATGATAATCTTCACAGATATATTTTCAATTACCCGCACACGAGCTTCTCAGGTGATTTAGGACAGAAGGACAATGTATGAAGCTCAACCTGCGCTATGCACACATGGAATTGCATAACGAATTCAATGGTTTTAATTCACTTTTGGCTTGCTAATAATGGGGAAAAAGGTTGGTGGAGTTCTCAAATGTTAACCATATCCTCAAAAATCGCGAAAAAGATGAATTTATCCCCAGATTTGATGACGTCATTAATACGAAATCTTGAATGGCAAACAGCAGATTTTGAAAAAAAATCGAATCCATATATAAATTAGTATTGCACAAATTTTCATCATTAAAAAATCTGCTGAAGTCAGCAGTAATTAATGAAAAAGCTTTTTTTCCTGAAAAATGCTGATGCAAGCTTAATTTTTATAGTTTGTAGGTTTAAATTGAAAGGACTTGACAATACCTATTGCCTGACAATTTTCCAAAAATTTTCCAGTTTTAGAACAGAAAATAGTAATGCTTTTATTTTTATGATTTCGTCGTTTTACAACGATTAAGGGTCGAGTGGAACTTGAACCCACGACTCTACCATCCTGATGTCATTTCTGAGCAGGTAATTGAAAATATAAATGCATCTCACTCACAGAGATGTTTTGTGAATCTTATCTTTGTTTGAGTCAGTAAGTCAATTAAGTTGTGTGATCTATGTATTGCTCATTTTACATTTTACATTTTCTGATACTTTCGCGGAAGAAACTTTTGCGAGTCGAAAAAATCGCGAAAACCCTTTTTGCGATTTTTCACAGAAATAAACTTTCGCGATTGGCAGTGATTGTGGACGTTTTTTCAAAAGAAACACAATCAATTTACCAAAATTTTGGCGAAAATACTGTAGAAAAAACTTTGGAGATATTTCACGATGAATAAACTTTCGCAAATGACCTCTTTTAAGATTTTTTGCAGGGCTAAAATTTCGTGATTTTGCCAAAAATTCGCGAAATCGCAAAAGTTTCTTCCTTTAAAGTAACTATTTATTTTTAAATGGTGTTTATTTTTATTAGTTCTGTAGTCTGGCAGTTAACTTTACAACTGTTGTAAAACCATCACACTTTTTATTATGAAATAATATTTTGATTAACACTTTGTCTTCCAGGTGATGAAGCATCGTACAGAAATTGGGGTAACAATCAGCCCACTGTGAGTGGCCTTAATGTGGACTGTGCGTCTATTTTAAATGGTACATGGCTCAATATTCCATGTAACAGTATTGATTACATTGATCCATACATTTGTTCAAAAGCAGCTATCCTCTTCACAAGTAAGATTGTTGCTTTGGTGTATTATAAATGAATTCAGATATTTTTATAGTGAGGTGTAATTAAATATTTTGTAAACCAGCTTGTTTGTAATGATATGGTTCTAGGTGTTGATTAATGCTTTTGCATTTCATTCTTTAGTACACTAAAAAAGTTATGCGGTACAAACATAATAAAGATGTTTTTGGCTACTTTTTGAGCGAATATAAAGTGCATTGACTTGTAAACAAAAAAGAAGGGACATGTTCATTTTGCAACGAAATCTTGAAGAGAGCAGCTGTTATTTTCTGTTTAAACTCAAAGGAATGTTATTCTCAAAGAAGAAAGAAAAGTCTTCGCTTTTTTCATTCTGATTTCGCCAATAGTAATTCTTGTCATAGACTTTTTAGCTTTGCTAAAACTTTCAACTTTGGGTTGAAGTTTAATATTAGATTGTGATATATCTTCCAAATAAAACTTCGTTACAAAATGACAGGTGTCATCAATGCTGTCAGTTCTTTGTCATAATTGACGAAAAATTATGTTGTCATTATGTTGTCACACTTTGGGAAAATTTTGTACTTGTCTTGCTTTCAAGTTCAAGATTTGTTCAAGTGAAAATTGTTATTTTTTGCTAATGTCTTAAATGCAAACCGACTTGTTAACAAGAAAAAGGACTTTCTCCCATCTTTCAAATTTCAAGACAAGTAACATAAAGATGTTTATATCAGAGTATAACAGAGTCTGATGAATATGCAAGAAGTGCACTCTCTTATGATTCAGTGATTTTACCAAAAGTGTATTGGGGCATCCCCATTGTTAAACTTACTAAAGAAGTGCAGTGTCAATTAAAAGTTTGCTTGTCTTGGGTGAAGGCTGTGGATTTTCTTTATTTGGAAAAAGATTATTTGTTACAAGGTTAACGATTCAGATAGTTTGAAGTTGCAAATGCCCAGATACCTTAACCATGGGACTCAAATGTTTTATTGTGTTTCTGAAATCCCTCTTGACTTTGATTGATTCCTCTTGTATAACCACTTGTTAGTTTTATCCCTAGTTTGTAATGAGATGAGGTTGAAGCTCTTAACAAAATTTTCCAGAGTTGAAGTAGTGACTTGCTCATTTGAAAAGTTTCATTCTGTTACAACAGCTTGATAGTGGTTGTGATTTTCATCTGGTCTGCTTTATTGGTAATTTGACTCTGCTTATCTTATACATTACTTTATCCATTATTGTTTTCTTAAACTAGATCCAACTAGGTATAATTGCACTGGTTCAAATTGGCATCTGAATGGTACCAAGTGCTTCTTGGTAATTTCAACAAGGGTATTGTCTGGAAATGCAAGGGCCTCCTGTCTCGAAGCAGGTGGAGAGCTTGCGTCCATCTCAAGTGAAGAGGAGAATAATTTCGTCATCTCTCTTACCGAAAAAAATCAAGGATATCACATCGGTTTTAATGACATGGCACTGGAAGGAATGTTTCAATGGTTTGATGGTAAGTGTTATAAGTTATAATGGCTACATGGCTTTTGTTTACAAACTGTAAAATTTTGCAATGGAGATAATAACTGTTATGTAAAATTTTTTAGTTGTCTAGCAACAAAAAGAATTAAAAAACCCGCTGATGAGCGGGTGTTATGTTAATAGCCCCTATACATACTTCCTTTGAGTTCGTTCAGAGTGAAGGCTATGTACCGTGATAACTTCACTTTGCTGTGGCTACTATTTTTTGTTCTTCTGATTCTTCTTTCTCTCGTTCTGTGGTGCAAGAAAACTTTTTGTAACAGCCATGCTTTTTCTTTCTTCATCGCCACCATGGTAGCGCTATGAACATGTTTCCGGTGAATTATTAGTTGGTTTTCTAAGTCCTTGATTTCTTATTTTGGTCATGCTTTCTTGAGTTTTTAATAAACTTTTTTCAATAATTGAAATTTAAGATAAAAGAATATCAGTTGTCAGTTAAATGAAAGCGTTATCTGATCTCGTTGGTTTTTGATCTGTTTCATGGGAAGTTCACTGGCTTACTTACAATGCTAGTGAAAGTTCAACTCTTTGTTTTGTTTTAAATTTTGATGCCTTAAGGATACTGTCAGGACTGCAAAGACAAGTCTGTTTTTTTTTTAGCATAACTTCTTAAAAAATGAGAATTTTGCCACAAAAGTGTATATTTTCTTTTCCCTGAATAAATTCTCTACAACCCTATCATAATTTCAATTTTATTAAATTTATATAGAAAGAGTTAAAAATGTTCGAACAAGTTTTGATTATGTTGTTTTATAAGAGCTCGAAGTCCCCTCAGTTTCACAATTTCGAGATAATTTTTATATCCACGTGTTCCTTATTTTTTGCTTTAAAAAAGGTTGCCACATATTTTTTTCTAATGAGCTACAAGTCGAAATATCGTTGATTGAAGCTTTATTGTTAGTTAAAACTAATTTTTCTTGTGCATCAAGTTGTTTAAACAAAGATAAGTCGTAAACGAAAAATGAAATCGAAAAACTGTAGCAACCTTTTTTTAAGCACAAAGTGAGGAACACGTGAATATAAAAATTATCTCGAAATTGTGAAACTGAGAGGACTTGGAGCTCGTTAAAGATAAACATCTGACGAAAAAATAAAAACGAGAAAACGTCAGTTAAAACTTTTAATTGCTAAAACAAAGCGATTAAGTTTGTCTAAAGATTTTATCACCTGCATGCTGTGAAAAACATGCAGATGGCGATGATTTGACATGTTTCTACAGAAAATATATAATAACCATTCGGAAGCTACGTGTGTTTTCTTCACACATTTTAACAATAGAAATCTTTAGCAAAGAAATTGTTGTTATTTTTATTATTAACTTTAAGACGAAGGTTTACACATGGCAATTAGTAATCATTCAATTAATTGAATGCCCTGCTTATTGTCAAGATACTGTCCCTTTTCACTTATGTTTTCTGATTTTGTATGCTTAGGTTCGGCGGTGAGTTACACTAACTGGGGTGATAAGCAACCAAAAGGTAACAAGGAAGACTGCGTCAGAATATACAACACTGGAACTTGGATTGATTATCTTTGTTATGAAAAATATACTTTTGTCTGCGAATTTGATGGTAGGCATGTTTCCCTTGAATTGTTGATAATGACTTATCTAATTTATCGATAATATGCAATGGTAAGATGTTTTGTGCGAAAATTTTGGGGAAAATTTCCATATGAATCGTTGAGACGACAAAATTGAATGAAAACTTTGAATAATGGCAGACATGGGAATAACTTAAATGTCATTTTTGTTTGGACTCTATCCTTTAGACTTTCGGTCATTTTTTCAGTTTGTGACCAGATCACACCGTTTTGAGTTATTTCAAAAATCTTTATGAAATTTGACCGGATAAATGGCAATATATAAAGTGAATCTTGTTTGGAAAGAACAGGGAAATGTTAAAGGAGAACTAAGGTCAAAAATCAACTTGACTTCTATCAAACCCATATATGTTAGAAAGTTTGTGTGCAAAATTTCTTCACAGAATTCGCACTAGTTCTCCAGTTACAGAAGCAAATATGTGAAGAAATAGCACATACGCTCACCACCATTTTCTCCAACACGGTAATCAAATGTGACGTCATACACACGAGCGACACTTCTAACAAGACACAGGGAATGATTTGTGAGAACTTACTGATATTTGCGCGATAACGCTTTAAGTTTGAGACATGAAAAGTATAACACGTTTATTCTTTCTTTTCTTTGTGCTTCTTTTACTTGTCATCCTTTCAGCTTCTTTTTTATACGATTTTACGTATAGCATTCTTTGTTTTCTCAAAAATCATTTGTGTATAAATTTAAATTGAGACATTGTCTGAATTGTGAGACAACAACGATAATGTTCTCCATCTCAGATATTTGTCTAGTAACAACACCTTGCAACTAATAAGCGACTTCTAAGTTGTTTCCAAAATATTTTTGAAAAATCAACAAATATTATAATCAGTGAAGCGCAAAACGTGTTGTTGTGTAAATGTGTGTGGACATGATAGTAGAGAAGACTAGAAGATTTTTTTTGACATTTTTTATGATTGATCATGTGGAATGAATCTTAGTTGTATAAGTAAAAAGAATTATTTGTAAGCAAACATGGAAATGCGCTGGAATTTTGGACACGAAGAATAGTCGTTTCCAGTCAAATTTCTAATGTCAACATTTATGACGGCTTTTACTGAGATTTAGTATCTGTTTCGAGCAAAACTTGTGGTTCCAGAAGTAAGCAAAATGAAGGTACAAATTATTATATAACTTTCATAGCAATAATAATAGGTAAATGCTATAAATCTTTAAGTCAGCCCTGAGTCTGGATCGTCTCTACTTTCGTTTTTAGTTTTGTCTCTACTACTTATGACTAACGTGGTTAATTCGATCCCTTCTCTGTACTCTCTGTTTTAAAAAGGCGCCCTCTGTATTCCTGATAGATTTCTTCCTCATTTCTGACAAAACTTTATTTTCCAGGTTCATTTTTTTCTAGATTCAGTACTGTCTTCCTTTGATATTAGCGAGTGGCAAAAAAATTGTCTCGCGGCTTTGACATCACAAATTTAATGGTTTCCTGAGCAACCGTTCAACAATGGCGGAGAGCGTGAAGGAGAAAGTAGCCAATTATTTGCTTGTTTTGAATGATATTTCAATTTTTTTTTCAAATAAGTAGTCATGGATTAGATTCAGAGATGAAATTAAAGCAATTATTTGAACAAAAATTTTGATCTTAGTTCTCCTTTAAACATAGACACCTAATTATGGAGCAATTTTTACGTCACCTTTTTCTACAAATTTGCCATTGAGAGAAAATGAAATAGTGGAAGTAATGGATCTCTGGTTTACACAAACATAATTTTTTAATTTTTTCTTGCCTCACTAATTTGCCTTTGCTGCCCTCGCTGCTCTCTTCTTCCATTATTGTTACGAATTCCAAGATCCATTCAGGTGAAATTACAGGAAAATTATACCATTTCGGAAAGCTCGAGCCTTTCTCTATCACCACTGTTTCTCGTGTGCCGCTAAGTTTTTTCACATGCAGCAACTTTTTCATTGGTTTGCCGCCCATTAATGGCTGCTGTTCCAGCTTGGAAAGTTGCCTGAGAATTGGCCCAAAGTAACACTATTGCTTCACTGTTTCTTGGTTCGCTGCATTGAAAACAGACTGTTTTGGACAAGATTGATTAGGGAACTTTGGAGTAGTATGGTTGTTTAGAGTAGTGGATTGAACAAATGAAGATTTTTGCGGTCTTAGATTTTCATGTTTTTGTGCAATGAATTCAGTGCTGCAACAGGTAAGACATTTTTGTAAGTTAAAGGTTTATCTAGGGCTTCATGCCATTTTTTCAAAAGAGATGTAACGTCATAGTACCAGGCACAATAGGTTTCATGTTCGTCTCAAATTTTATATTTTGACACACGATCCTGGAAGCGGGCCTCTTTTCGACCTTATTTCCTACTCCAGGAAAATGTTTGTTAGGACTTGTTATGAAAATTTATTTCAACATTATTCTGTCACGTCATCTGCATGTTGAAATAGTTACTCCTATTTGTTCGCATAAGTATAACTATGTTTTTGTATTATGTTTGTTTTTACTCATAGTTAGCATCTAACGGCAAATTAGACTCTCACTGAATATCACTGTAGATAATGATTTAAAATTTGTATTAAGCCATTGTGGGAGCAGTACAGTAATTATATTACGCATTTTTAACACCAGAACAAGTCTTAAATCTATCTAAAAACCATACCAAGATACTTCAGATTAGTGCGCGTCAAATAAATGCCACCCTCGAATGTGCGCTGCACTCCTTCAAGGATTGCGGTATATTTAATAAATATGAAACAAAAAACGCACAGAGATATTTTAAAGCTTTTAAAAATAACTTGTATAAATATGTAATATGAGTTTGGTGGAATATACATCAATGTCTAAAAGTTCTCAATTCAAGGGCAGGGTGGAAAAGTGTTATTGCCTGTTATTTTTATAAAAGCTGTTAGGTGTGATGAAGGGATGTGTCGAGTTATGGTCATTTGCATTTCTAAATTTTTGGTAATTTTCTTTATTTCCTAGGAATGCTTGTAATAATGGAAAATGTTTGTTGCTGGAAATCATTTTCCATTGAACCACTTGTTAGCTGAATATGATTTTTGACGCCTCATCTATTTGACCACGACTTCAGCAGACATATTGGACGATCATTTTGTGCTACAAATATGGGAGTAAAGAAAAATTGACTGTTTATGTTGTTAATTAATTGTAAATCGAAGTTTGTGAAAGTGTAGAAGTAACATTTATAAACGTATCTTCTTAATTTTGATCTGCTGTATTGACCAATAAATTGGATACTTGTGAATCTGAAAATTCTTATTTGAAACCATCTGAGAACCCTTGATGAGTTACTAAACTGTGTTGTTAGCTAGTTTACATCACTTAACTCCAAAAATACCTCATTAATTTTTGCTTTGGTCGAAACAAGTTGTCAAATCAGCCATTTTGAAATTTTGATAGCAAAAATAAGACAGGTACTAAACCGCCTAAAATAGTTATATCAGTTTTTTTTTAAGCTGGATAAGTTATGCTCACATCTGGAAAAACTCAGGAACTCAGGAACTAAGGAAACAAAAATAAAGCTTGGTTTCTGCTCCTCCAATTCCATACCTCAAGGTTTGGCTTCTGTTGAACATGCCTGTGTCTTTCGGACATCATGACAACATAAAAACATTCGAATTAGGTCGGTAAATGCCCTATATTAAATGAATCAAGACATTAAAATTTGTCAACATTAAAGCTAGCGCTCGCCTTGCCCAAAATCTCATAAAGCAAAATAACTGGGATATGCTATTTCATCATTATTACTACATTTAGGCATTGTCAAAGGTGTGATATGCTAATCGTCAAAGGTCATTTGAGGTGAACTCAAAATCGTTTTTAGAAAACATTGATCTACTTTCGTTGATCTTTTTACTGAATACTTTTTTAATAGTCTCCATATTTCCACCAGGAAATGATTGAAATGAGAAAAACCACTTTGCCAAAAAGTTTACATTCCTTCTGGCTGTGAGATTAAACTCAGACGAACATTGTTCATCTTGACACCTACTAAGTTCTTGTTCAGCTTTTAACTGATATTTGCTCACACTAAGCACTTTTCACAAAACAGAAAAGAAAAATACTCAAAAAATAACACTGCAAGTGTAAACTGAACAATGCAATCATTAGCATTGAATGAGATCAAAATCATCGTGCTGAAAGTTAAAATGCGTAAAAAATTTGAAAGTCTTTTTCTCGAATTGAATTTTAAGTGGTATATCTGACGTTTTGAGTTCTTTTACCAAAATGCTAGCACGCTGAAGGTAGGCTTCTTGTGAAAACAATGACCGAAAAATCAATATAACAGTTTGTGTTAATATTGAATATTTCATATTAATATTCGATATATGTTACTCCCTAAACTAAAAACTAAAAATTGTGTAGAAACATTGGTTCACTTTTTTTTAGCATTTTATCATACGTTTTTTAATTTTTTTGATAAAGGAACTGGAAATGTAACAAGAAAATAAGATGAATAGTATTTTTAATATGCTTCCCAACGATATGCATTTAAATAAAATGAGATAATAATGGAAAGTTTTTCAAACATGCTCAAGAGAGGCCTCTGTATCCTTAAGTAATTAGTTGGCCTTTTTTGCGCCTTTAATGGCGGCATTTTTTGTGTGTAAAATGAGCCAGATATAAAGGTTTGTTTATGTTTTGATTGTGAAAATAATGAACAATATACTTGAAACGGTCGTGTTTCTTTTTTTTCTACTTTTTTTGATGAGAAAAGAAAGGAAGTCATTTCATTTTGTAAAGGAGTTCCTAACATGCTCGTTTTTCTCTTTCAGTCTCTGTGTATGAAGCTTGGGGTGAATGGTCAGTAGATGCAAATGGTATCGAAATGACACGTCAAAGATTATATCCTGAACTGCAAGACTGCACTGGTGTAGCAACGGAAAGCAAGGTCCTTCCAACTGAAAGCACTATTTTTCAACGTAAGATAACAGTTGGACGAAATAATACTAATAAGTCTAAATCGAGAGTTCATAAGGTTCTGCTCAATATTAATTCTTGTAACGATGCAACTTTTTCTGTATTTTCAATCTCCGACTCTTTGATTCAGTTTGTTTAACTCTTAATAATCAGTGTAGTCAATACCCAGTGAGCAAAATCCTTAAAAGTCATTGTGGAGGAGTGTATTTTTTTTGAATAATGATATGCATGTGTCTCGTTTCAATAGAAATACACTCCTCTACAGTAACATTTTAACGATTTTGCTGGCTGGGTACCCTTGATTGTTCTGAAAAGAAAGTGGAGTAATAGAGCTGATTTTGTCACTCGTAAAAATGAATAATTTGGGAGGTAATCAATGAAGGGATCATATTAAAAAAGTGATTATTCTTTGTCTCATTTGTAAAAAGGAACACCTGTTTCAGTTTTTTCCTTTGCATTATATGATTTACTAGTTGGGAAAGATTGTGTAGAGGAGTCTGTTTTTTTTTGTTTTTTTAGTGTGGTTTGTGTTGCTTTTGTCCTGTGCTTCTTCATGACAATTAGGTGCTTCATAACCTCAATTTTGTTCAGGTTGTGTGACAGAAAAAGACAATATTTGTGTAAAAATTATCAACTGGTACAGTAATAAGTACTGTAATAAGTACTTGTCAGGTTAAGGCGTATCACAAACCAAACTTGCCAAAATTGATGATACATATTTGAAATTATTTTTCAGATATTAAAGGAGAACGAACGTCTTATTTTTTCTTGTTTATATTCTTTGATTTAAACTATAATAAGAGCCTTGCAAAAACTTTTTTCATTAAAGTAGGTTAAATTAAGTCCCAAATTGGACCTAAAAAAGTGCACGCTCACCGCCATTGCTTCGAAAAATCTTTCGGCTGCCGTAAAAATAAGCATTGTGCTGCGACGTAGTTGTTGTGAACACGTTATTTCATTCACGGCGGTATATGAATGATTATCATACATACACAGTATTCTCGTGCATATTTTTTTAAAGTTTTTAGATGTTTCAAGTGCTTGATGAAATCTAACAGCATAGATATTTGAAGAATGGAAGATGATTTTTTCGTTCACCTTTCCTCGATTTCAGAAGGAAATTACTAAAAACTAATAATAATAAGCTCTAAGCAGATGAGACGCAAAATCAATTTTAAAAATAACTATATTTTCTTTTTATTATTTCAAGTCAGCATTCCTGTGTGAGAGACACACGATCTTTCGCTTATGCATGAATATTCAAAGAATCTATCTTAGCTGTTAAACGGGGTCAGGTTATTGCTTATTTCATAATGCATAACAAATTGTTTCCTTGGACATCGATTTGAAAAGTGAATCAGCATTATACAGTTAATAAATAGGTTGTCCAAGACTCCTGTATTCACTAGAACAACTAAGAGTAACAAGCCAAGTTTCTTCAAACAAACCTTGACTCCTGTTTTTTTGTAACATGCATTTGAGAGATCTTTTTGAATTCTATCACCTGGTTTATACATAGGAATGTTGTTTATAACCACTTGTATAATTATGAAAAACGTGAAAAACCAAGGAGCATAGGAAAATGTAGGAAAATATAACAAATCATTTCCAACTTAAACCTAATTGAAAAAAATGTGATTGCCTTTTGCGGATGACCCTTTTTGTTTATGGAAAAACATTCATTTGGTAAAATCGTTATTTTATACAGCTACTAGAAATCAGTCGTTTTTCTTCATTTCACGTGAGCAATTAATAATTTTCAAAAAATGCGATAACAAACATTCACATGTTTGAAAACAAACCAAATGAATTTCAACTGAACTCAATCAAAATGAACTGCATGCAGAGGATAAACATTTACGTAAAACTTTCAAAACTGGATGAATGTCATGCTCAAAACGGTGTGTTTTAATTTAAATTTTCTGTTGGAATTAGAATCCTCGTCGTCATGTCTGCCGCTACTGAGGCATTCACTCTCCCAATCAACAACTCTGATTTTTGTAGTTCTTCTTTCCAATTTTCTGGCTCGCACATATTATCTAGACACGGACTCAAAGGTTTCAATGTCAGAAGTTAAGTAATATAACCCCCATTAGAACTTTCTACGCTAAAATTTTCTTGCTTCTCTGTCTTGGAGGCCATATCTGCTGTTCAATTATAGCGCAAGCGTGACGTCAATATTCAGCATGTTTCCCAAATAAACCGTGGTGGTCAGTTTCGTATTCCATAGAAAATGTCAAAAGAAACCAGTACAAGTTTGGTAGTTAATTGCTTACCTTTGCTTACCTGTTTGAAAATACACAAACATCATTTGATTATTCCCTGTTTTCAAGTGTCTGGGCTTAACGGCACCATACTGATGTTAAATTTTTAAAATTGAAAAAATGTTTTATTTGGCTGCAGCCTTATTGAAATATTGACTTGGTAAGAGAAACATGAATGCTTCATTGTAATAGTGTTATACATAATTAAACAAAGCTTTATTTATTACAATTTAACATTTTTTAATATTTTAAAAATTTGAAAGGCTATTTTGTCTAAAAATTGTCAGTTATTTTTTTTGGGACAAAGTGCTTGCAGTTTTTTTGAAGGTACTTAATCTAAATGAAGTGTTACATAATGAAGCTTTCTTCAATTGCAATGCTAATAGTTTTGCTGCTTTCTATTCGAAAATGTAAGTTGATAATTTTTACTGTGATAATTAGGTTATAATTAGGTTAAATTGCACTACATGTTTTTGAAAAAACACCTTTCCTTGACTGCAAATATTTTGTTAGAGATACCTTTTACGTCAGAAATGGATGGAATTTGCTCAAGCAACCATTTGAAAAGAGCCTGTTGTTTTTGCATTTTACTTAATCTAACAATCTAATTGTCATTTCATGCACAAATTTCTGAGTTTAGGCAAAAAAATTGTTTCCATTTGACATTTTTTTGTTCAAAGGAATGACATAAGTTTGAAAAGAGCCCGGTTTTCACCTGTCAGCAGGTATTGCTAATGCGCATTCTGGGAAAAAAAAAAAAAAATTATTCTTTGTTCCAGTTAGTTTTAGTTTTGCCAGATGCTCTTCAACTGAGAGTTCTTTATATGCATAACTTTCCAGAGTTGTTAGCACAGTCTAAAAGCGTATTCCATAGAAAATGTCGAAAGAAGTTTAGTAGTTAACTGCTTACCTGTTTGAAAATACACAAACATCATTTGATTGTTCCCTGTTTTCCAAGTGAGCGCTAGAAAAAAGTTTGAATATATGCCAAGGAAGCTCTTGGTTTTATGTTGTCTGTGAGAATAAACTGAACGAAAAATTCTTGCATCTTAAAGCAATCGTAAGAGAGATATAAGCACTTTCACTCAAAACAGAACAATAGCTGAAGAAAGATGAATTTAAAAGTTGAAAACATTTCTAGTTGTAACAAAGAATGACAAAGTCGAACAGTAGTCAAACCTACAAGATTAGATTGAACCCAGTGATTACTTTTTTTATAATTCTTGCTGCTGTGGACCCTCAATTATCTTTCATTGGTTTCAGTAATTTAGCTCAATAAAGTTTTTATTACAATATCATTCAATGATCATTTAAAAAGTAACAGTGTTTTATAGGAAGAAACTTTTTTTGATCATCATTTTTTCTCTTGTTTTAAAGATATGCTGTTGTTTTATAATTATTCTGTCAAAGATAATTTTGAGGTTGAGCAGTGAACGTTTTGCTAGGCGACAGAGAGAGACATAAACACTTTTGCGGCTTTGGAATTGTTAAAAAAAAAATTATATGAAATACGTAATTTTTAACAATAACAGTATACGCAACTATTTCATCATTGTCAATGACATTAAAAAATGATAATTGAGAAATGATAATTCATCCTTTATTTTTCTGAAATACATTGCATCACTTTTAGCTTTTTTGGTGCCTTGTGTGTGTGCGCATTTTTACCCAATTACTAATATACAAAGCAATTTGTTTCTTATGTTGTTGAATTTGCACCCTTGCTATGCATTTTTGACTTGCATGGTAATGTAAGCACTAAAAACCTCCATGGCTCTCCCCCTTTGTGTAAAGATCTTATGAAATTGAAAACAACATTTTTCAGTAACTCTTTTTGTTTGAGATACCCACATTGATTTTTTGGTGCAAGGGAAATCTTGGTTAATTTTAAACCTGGTTTACATGGTTTTACTTCCCTAGTAGTAGGTACAAGTAGGTACAAGTTTGATTAGAGTTTGTGACAGACCTATTACATTTTTTACTTTTTAGCACTTTTTATTTGTTTGCTTTGTTTTATTTTGTTTCGTTGGTGATTTTTCATTTATTTTTCAATATCTTGATACACGATGGTGATGATGATGAAAGAATCACCTCAAAACGTCGCCAAAAGTTAAATTATTTGGATCCAAGACAGGATAAACTTAGGAACATGAGTGAAGCTTGACTGACAAATTCTAATGTCTCCCAATTGATCTTAATACAAATTTGTGGCCAATGTTTATTATGCAAACTTTTTAGCTTATCAATCAGTTTTTCTGAAACAATGGAGAGAAAGCTGCTATCATCTCAATACCACCGAAACATTGTCCTGGCCAGATGCTAAACTCAAATGTGAAAACTTGAAAGGATATTTGGTGTCAATTGATGGTATTGCTGAGAATGAAGTAGTGCAGTCGTTGTTAGATGAGAATGGAGTTGAAAGAGCTAACATTGGTTTAAGTGATTTACAAAGTGAAGGTGTTTTTTCATGGATAAATGGTACTACATATTTTTTCCTTGATAATTATCTTCTCTTGAATTGTTTTTTTTTTTTTTTCAACAACCAATCTAACTTACTCAACCAAAAAACTCATTTGTTTCATTGGTTTGGTTGACAACCATTCCAACCACATCAAGAGCAGGTTAGATCGCTCAACGATGTTAAGGAGAGGTTCGAAAGTGTGTAGATGCTTGCATTGCTATGTGACGTTTATCTCTGTTAAGGAGATACTACTGGCTGTATAATATGATATAGTATATGTGTAATATACTTTTCTGATACCAAAAACCCGCTAATATTTTTCAAGTAGCGTAAGGCGGCTCAATGACCATTTTTGTTTGATCCAGGGGTAGTGTTGTTTACCTAGATTGAAGAGTGCACCCCCTCATATTTTGTAAAATTATAAGAGGGGAGCGATTTTAAATGGGGACAACATTTCTAACAATCTGAAAATAAATTTGCATTCTATTAAATGCTTGTAGTGATGCAGCATGCTCACAAACATACACTTTTTAATTTGAAACCCCTGTTTTTTCGTTTTTTACTGTTTAAACTCACATTTTCATACCAAACTACCATAAAATGAAATTGATAAATTGAGAATTGTTTATATACATTGTTTTCTATAATCCTGATTTCTTAGATCCTGGGCAGGGGGATAGAAAAACAAACAAAACCCCTGTCTAGAATTTTCTAACTCTAATTGCAGCAAAATGACATCATATTTCAATAAAAAGATACAAACCATCCTCTTATAATGCCATTTGGGTTACCTTAATATCGTTGAATGGTTGGATTGCAACCAACCATTCCAACCATCGCATTTGTTTCTCAAATTTTTAGAATTTTTTGCTGATTTAACAGGGTTTTTGTTTCACTTTACTACTTACAATGGCTGCTCTTTATGATAATGTTTTCTCTTTTCCCAAGGTCAGTGTGACGACAGATAAAAATTATCGACATCCGTCGAGTAGCCATTGTTTACACTGCGATAGAGAGTA
>JAYJMG010054430.1:0-17160 GCA_036873935.1 Stomotoca atra
CGCGCTAGAAAATTAAGGTATATAAAATTAACACGAATTTTAAAAAACCGTGTTAATTTTCTAGCGCGTTAATTTCCCAGACTAAGGTATCTTTTTTTTTTAATTTTTCTTAATAACCTTCAACCTGGCATATTTATAATCAACAAAAATTAATATTTTTATTCTCTTATTATATCCGCATTATTATTAAGTTATTTGTATCACATACCGAAATTCTCAAGCAACGTTTTTGTTTGTTTATTTATGAATTCAAATATATAAGGCATTATTTTTGTTTTCCAGCTTCTGGTAGCTGTGAATAAGTGACTTGTGGAAAAGCAATGCTGAAAGTGAATCCTCCAATTAGTGAGGTGGACATACCCTGATCTAGGCTAAAAGGGAGGCTTCTAGGCTCCCGTCCTTATTTTCTTCAAAGTATGCCCTTTCAGAAAAAAGAATTACCGTAATGCATAAACGCACCCTTCTTTTAAACGCCCCTCCTAAACGCTAAAGTATTAAATAAACGCCTTCTTCTTTAAACTCCCCTCTCATTCAAAAGAGGCATGTATTTGGAACAGCAGCAAAAGTTTAGTTGTTTTAAAATTTTATTATCTCTTATAAACAGGAAACTTTCTATACCCTCCTTTTGGTCTGAATATAATTTTTATTGTTAAAAACAGTTTCTTCCTCCGGAAAGGTTCCCTGCATCTTTTTTGCGACTTGTCTCAAAACTAAATTTCTATATTTTTCAATAAAGCCCCCTTCTTTTAAACCCCCTCGATTAAACGCTCCTTTGCAAATGAAAATATTTAATTAACGCCCCGGGTGTTTAACTGAAGCATTACGGTAAGACATTTAGATAGACTTCACCGGAATTCAAGGAATCGTGTGCCCTTCATATTTTTCACCAGACCCTGCTCTTCATTTCTGGAGTAGTGGATATCTCTGAAATTACTGAATACTTTTTTAATTGAACCATCAGAGAGTGAAAACTAACTGAAGCAAATTTTTACAAAATCAGCTTGAGATATCCCTTTTCAAAAGCCAAATTACATTGTTGCTTTATTAAGATTACTGCTGAGTCATTCAGACTCTCTCGGAAAGAAGATATGTGGTCGGTAAGATTATCTGAGATGCATCGGCTCTGTCAGACCGAATATAAATACAGTACGACCTGCAAGGGTCCAATAAATTGTTCCCAGTTAGCAATTGTCTAAGCGAAATTTATATTATTGAAAGTATAGCCAGGAATTCGAACAATTGGCCCCACTAAACAAATTTCCCAACCCAGGGTTTCACTTATCGAGATTTCTGGATATATGGTACAGTCGTAGTAATGTATAACAACCCAACATATTTATATATGATACCAATATAGGTGGTATACCAGTGAATCTAAAGATGGATTGCAGCAATAAGAGAACTTACTTCGCATAGTCGCATCGTCAGTGCCTACTCGTCAGTGCCTACACTCGTCAGTGCATACACTATTTCAGCCAACTGAAATTTCTTATCACGTTATTATTCAACTTCAATATGTTTCGTTTACGTAACTCTCGAAACTATCAGACTGTGCAAAAATCATTTCATGTAATTATAAAGCCCTGACCATTGCCACAACTGTATGAATGGCATTATTAATTGTCATGTCGCTGCAAGAAACCTTTATGGGAAGAGATTGAATGATTGAGCAAAATATAACCCAACATCAAAAAAGAAATAATTGACTTTAAAATCTTCATCATCTTTGATACAACAAAAAATCAGTATTAATGTTAAAACGCGAGGTTACTTAGGATTGGCTCCTCTGAAAAAAAGCATTCTATGCCAGCACGTAACAGTTGAAAAACTTTCAATATGCCAGCGCAATAGTTGAAAAATGTTCTGGCAAAGATGAGAGAAATTAGATGAATATCAAAAAGGTTTTGTGTCTTCCACTAGACCATACGTAAAATACTCGTAAAGCTAAACTTGAACTAGACGTGACAAGAAAAAACCAATTCATTATAAAAGGAGAAAATGAAGCAATGATTGGAAAGTGATTTCTTAAACTTGAACAATATGACGATGTCTTAAAAATTGGGAATCAGGAAGTCACAAAATTTTGGCTAATGTATTGCTAAGCCTTTTGGAATGTTTCAATAATGCCAACCTTTCAGGTTCACCATGGTCAGATGAAGTTGCTACAAATGTTATAAAAAGGTCTAAAGTTTTAAATCTTCGTGTGGCCCTATCTTCGTATGGTTGGTATGAAACTCCAATTAATGTGTCATTTCTTAGAGAACAATGTGGACGACTTTTGCAAGCTCATCATTTTTTTGCTCCACGTATGACGCCCATTTAAGAATTCCTTTATTCAAATTATGCGATAAAATAGTTATGGCTTGATGAACTAATGAAGTGCCATTAATCAGTAAATGAGAAATCAAAATAAAAGTAAATTTGTTAATTAATTGCATTTGAATGCTATCATCTGCCCACGCTAAATAAATTAATTCGATTTGATTATTGCTATCAGGGTTTATAAATTTGTGATCATAACAAATTAAATAGTTTAAATTAGTCTGGATCCCTTTGCTAATTCTGGTTGGCCGTCTTAGGCTTGTCATTACCTTCCTCTCATCCGGGTGTCAATGAAACTTGAGCAAGTCACATTTGGTAGCATGAAAATGGATTCATCTTCACAGCATTGTTAGTACATCTTGAATCTTCGCATCTTTTATATAAGAACATATAATATAAAAAGGTTGCGTTGGTCAAAAAAGATAAGAACAACTCAAGGAAACCTGGAATGTTAAAGAACATGTAAAAAATATTTTTTGGCTAAAGTTTAAGAGTTAAGAACGTTGGAAATCCTTATTAGAGTGTTATTATGTATATATACAAAAAACGCAGTCATCCCCTAAAAAAAACAATTGTGTCGGTGCTTTACACTATATTTACATTAAAAATTCACGAGGTCATTTATGAAGGACCTGATGGTTTTTCTACTTGAAAAAGTAAGCCACTTAACTAAGAGAACACTGGTTGTGTTTGATCCACGTGCGGTATTCATGGGCGGAAAAAATAGAAAATCATTCAAACAATCCAATGTCTTTACAAACACATTCCATATGAGTCACCATATAAATATACTGTAGGAGACAGTCTGATTAACTAAAGAGATCAAATTCTGTATTCTCTGTTAAATGTATAGCCCTTGGGTTTTGGTGACGTCATATCTTGATTCATAACACTACTCACTGCTGAGGTAGACGCCCTGTGAAGTGGATCGACTGGGAAAAAAACTAACCATCGCTCATGTCTACCATACTCTTTGTCGCGAAACATGTTAAAAGAGGTCTGGGAACGAGATTTCTACTTTTCTATACCTGCGCAACTTAATCCAATCTCGTTCTTACACCTCTAGCGGGTTTTTTTCTTAAACCTCCTAACAATGTCTGTTAGGAGAAAAGAGCGGAAGTCGGTTGAAACAAATTTAAGCCTTAAACTACAGAAAACGAACGTATAAGTAAGGTAGCTGTTAAATTAAATTGATCTAATTAAATAATGATTGATTGATGATAATAAGCGAAACAGTAAATTAATTAGATTGGCAATTTCCCTTTGATGCTATCTAGGTGTTGCTAAATTCGATTTTCAAAGAAAATGCTCGTCTGTTTATTTCGTATTGTAAATAAGAATTAATAATTATAATTAATAGCATTATTTGTCCATGACATCAGAAAAATACAGTTTTTCCTAACCTTGATGCGATGCGTGCGGAATTGTGGCAGTATATAAGCAATTAGCGAGTACCGTTTGCAGTTTTCAAATTCCAAAAGCAGGAAGAAACGGATCATTCCACTACGTGAAATTTTCGATCATTTTTTGGAGTTTAAAATATATTTTATTCGTGAAATGAGGAAACTGTACTTGCTCACACTGGCTATACTTATGGTTACATGCAAAGTAACTTGTTTATCAGGGTGCGTAAGACTATTGATATTTTCGTACACTTTCCCTTTCTTGGACAACTTTTGAAAAGATTTGGGAATCATGTCTTAACTTTGTACCTGGTTACTTTCTTACCACAAAGATTTCTTGTTTTAACTCTTGATATCTGGAAATTTTGAAATTAGCCAGTACAATGAACCAAGAAATTAGAGTTGATTTCGAAAAAAGTAATTTGTTTGATATAGTTTTTCACTTTAATGGCTCTACAACTTCGTTCCCAGGGTCTCTTCTCCTTTTTTGATAAACTGGTAGCAAAGATCTGGCATCAGTTAATCGAAAAGGAGAGAGAGGTTGATAGCTCTACTATTTAATACTTTTTCTGCAATTTCAAGAGGTAGAGTGAGTCGAGTTTGAGCTAAACTTCTTCTTTTTTTTACAATCTGCAAAGTTAATATTTCTTTTCTTCATAGTGAAAACGTGTGCGTTCGAGAAGAAATAAGGAGTGTTCCTATATTTGTTAGCGAAACGTACGATGTACAAGTTCGAATTGTCTACTGCGATTACGCTATTGGTAAAACATGCATCGATACACGCCACTTTTTCCGAACGTAAGATTCGTCTTCTTCTTTTTCTTCTTCTCCTTTGTTGAGATAAACATCCCATTTCACTCTTCATCACAGTGCTTCAAAATGTTTTTGATGATGCTATCACAAAACAATGTCGCAACTTTGTGGAGTAAGGTCTTGTTATATACCTCCTGGATTTTCCAATTTGAGTAGTGTAATGCAACAAGAAAAACAGCTTTTCAGGGGGATATTTTAAGCTGATTTGAACATGTCGTATGCTTGGTTTAGTTTTACACCACTTGATGGCTCGATTACTTTACTCGATTACTTTACTATGTAATTTCAGGGGGTATTGAGCACCCAATTGCAGAGTTAAACTCCGTTCGTCTTACAGTCGCAAATCCTACTTTTTCCTACTGTTTTTAATGCAAATGAAAGGGAATAGCTTTGGGGACGGGGAATTGGAGTTATCTGGTTTCTGATCTCACTGCATACGAGTAAGAAGATGGGAATTGTACAATCTAGAGTCACAATGGTCCGCTACGTTACCAAATATGTGGAAGCGAAAGTCAATGCGTCAATTTGCTGTCAAGGGTATGAAGAGAGTAACAATGCATGCATACGTAAGTTCGTTGACCGTATGTTCTCTTGTAATCATCACCGGTGTAAGTAAATAAATAAATATAAAGGTAAAAAAGATTTTTTCTATTTACGGATGATCATATCGATATGTTATCGTATTTATTTTACGTTTTTTACGTTGTTTTACGTAAAATGAAAAACACTCCCGCAGTTGCAAGACTTTTGCTGACGATTTTCATTTGTTTCTCTAGAAAATGCATATATATTTTTCTAGCATGTGTATTTATGTCTAGCATATATAGTTTGCTCTAGCATTTTTATATTTAACTTTGCTACATATGAACAACTTTGGGGCAATTGCATAGGCTAAGATGCTGTACTATTCTTGTGACTTGATCTTTGCTTACGGAGTGCTTGAGTTATTTTTGTACATTTTAGCTAAATGCACAGGAGCATGTGTTCACGGTACTTGTTCTGGTCCTGAGATATGCACGTGTGGCATAGGTTACACTGGAATTACTTGCGAAACACGTAAGTCTTAGAAGTTACCATTTTACTCAGGGTAGGGATAAAAACCTCGTGTTGAAACTGTTGGTTAAATATATGTTGGCATTGTTTACTTCTTTGCTGTTTGTTTAAATGCATAAAGTCGAAAAATGTATCATCTCGTTTATCAAAATAAAGGAAAGAATTGCTTCTTGCTGCACCCTTTCCGATAAGCTGCATTTGAAGATACTCTACTGACGTAGCAATATAAGTTAACATACTGTGTGTCCTCTCTTTTTTTCAGCAATATGCTCCAATGTTCCATGCATCAATGGAATGTGTGTCGCTCCTGACAAATGCGATTGTACTGGTACTGATTACACCGGAAGCTCATGCAACGTCTGTACGTTCAATGTTCAAATAACTTTTTATTTTATCACTAAAAACCAAAAGCATCTTCGTCTTCGTATTCATCTTTTCATACTGTAACTATAAATTTTGTTTAGTAATATGCTCCAAGGACAACCAACTCTGTAAAAAGCCTTGCGCAAACACAACGGCTGCTGGTGAATGTGTGTGTGAACGTTGTTATGTACCATTGAATGGAGGGTGCTTCCATGATTTTAAATGTTTGATCAACTCAACATGCTACAAAGGAGGTGAAGGTCCATTGCATGGTTGTCTGGTGCGTATAATTTCATAAGCTGGCATGATTTTTTGTCGTTGTTGTTGTTGTTGTTGTTGTTGTTGTTGTTGTTGTTGTTGTTGTTGTTGTTGTTTTTGACATACCTATTTACACGTTTGGTGTTGAGTCTACTTTGTACAGGCAATATTACACGAAGTAACTCTTTATTACTAACATGTGGAATGCATCAATCTAAACACCTTTCGCAGGGGGGCATTTTGACTTAATTCCATAAAACGTGACAATCTCATGCAACTTTTATACCTCCTGGTGGCTCTGTTGCTCCACTCTAATAAATGATTGAATTTCCTTGTTCAGAAATGCATCCCAGTTGTCTCTCACTATTCATGGACGCCAATGTCCTCATCGCGTATATGCGACGATGGTGACGCGTGCACTACAAATGGACAGTGCGATGGACAAGGTGCATGTATTGAAAAACAAATCACATGCGGAGACGACTGTGAGACGTGCATCAGAGGTGATTGCGTTCTGAACAACACATGTCACAGAATGAATAAGACAACGACATCTCCACCAACAACAAAAGAACCAGGTCCAGGTTATTTATTTGTAATTGTTTATTTAAATGGTTGTTTGTTTATTTGTTTGTTTGTTTATTTCTCGACATAGATGAAAACAATTGATAAGCATGTAGAATCAAGCGTAGATAAAATGACTCCGCTCAAACCACAAGCTCAGCTCAACTTTCTTAAAACGTTCTCCATGTCTGTCCAGCTACACCTTCTTAAAACGTTCCCCATGTCTGTCCAGCTCAACCTTCTTAGAACGTTACCCATGTCTGTCCAGCTACACCTTCTTAGAACGTTCTCCATGTCTGTCCAGCTACACCTTCTTAAAACGTTCCCCATGTCTGTCCAGCTCAACCTTCTTAGAACGTTACCCATGTCTGTCCAGCTCAACCTTCTTAGAACGTTCTCCATTTCTGTCCAGCTACATCTTCTTAAAACGTTATCCATTTCTGTCCGGCTGAACCTTATCAAAATGTTATCCATGTCTGTAAATAATTACTTTCTTTCCCATTCTTTGCTTTGTGTGTATGGTGAACTTCATATTTGTTTATATTTATCTTTTAGGAGGCATTAGTGGTGGAATAAAAGAAGGTGACCAATGTGATTCATCGATCTTGCATCAACAACACCCAACAGATTGCACTAAATTTTTTTATTGCGTATCGGAGAAGATACTGCGCATTGTGCAATGCCCATCAAATACCTTTTTCAATCCTAACAACCAAGTTTGTGATCACAAAGCAAATCATCCCGGTACTGGGTGTAATCTGGTGAGTCACCTGCAATATTTTCTCATTCCAAGTGTGATTGCATAGGTTATTCCAGCTGCTGTTGTTGTTGGAGCTGCTTTTGCAGTGTCTATCCCAGGGCTTCTTTGCGCTTTTCAATAAACCTATCGAAAAGTAATTAGAAGCCCTGGGGTTGAGGCTGGTCCATTACACTGGGAAATGCTAACCAAAGCTTTTTTGTTGCAGGTACAAAAATATCATCCGCACCGAAGTAAAATGCATCAATATTCACTCTTCTATTCATACCCTGGGTCAAATGACGTTGCAATAGCATTGGAACAAGAACTTAAAAGTTGTTGTTAATACTATTACAGCATCAGTTGACCTTGATATGTCTATTGAGTCAGGAGAAAGTTAGATGACAAGCTCGATCCCAGGGCTTCTTTTGCTTCTCCAAAAGTTGAATGAGAAGAAGCCTGGGAATGAGGTTGAGTTAGGTGTGAGATTTTCACGACTGTAGGTGTAAAGTCTTCATGACTTCGAAATATGGTTGGAAGGTTTTTCGATTTATACTTTCTTTTCTCTTTTAGAACAACGGCCCATAAAAGATTGAACATTTTCGACAATGGCAATTTTCATGTACGATTTCGTATCGCAGCGTATAACCATGTAATATATAAAAGTAGAATCTGGAATAAAAACCCAAAATGTAAATTACATAAATGACATTGATCAAAACAACCAAAATAGGGGTTTCTGTGCATTGATTACTTTTGTCTTTATACCACCTCTCCATTAGACTTCCAGGAATGGCTATTTTGAAACAATCAAAAACGGGCAAATCATATCGATCATCAGCCCATAAAGCAAGCCTGCTTTTCTTTGCTCCACAAAGCTGGTGCGTCTAGACCGTCAATGTAATTGATTCCAATAGGTAATACAAAAATCACCCCAAGTGCCAGATTGTAAGTAAATTTCCCAACCTCGTTCCCAGGGCTTATTCTTCTTTCTGATCGAATGACAGCGTAGCAAGAAGCTAATCCAGCCTGTCGAAAAACGAAAGAAGCCCTGGGATAGAGGCTGGAAATTTTCCCTGTCTAAGTGTACCGCAGTTCCACTTAGGCTGTCAGTAATTAGATGGATCATTCCACTGTTTTTAACCCATTTGAATTTCTTGAATTATTTAAAAACTTGTTTGTTTACTTCAAAATATCGTCCACTTTTCAACAATGAAGACTGAAATCTAGTAAGATCGTGACGTGAAAAAAAGGCAAAAGACACAGTTTAACATATGAGGCAGTGAACGCGTAGCTTGTGTTGTTTTTCTTGTCTGAAGTCGTTTTTATTTTGGTTGGGATAGTCAATCTATCCAGTTAAACCGTTGCACTTCTTATCATCTTTCAATTTGAGGCTGATAATGTAGAAGTAAACAACAAGATATGGTTATCAGCTGCAGTGCTGTTGGTTGCGTCAATAGAAAATCACCTGACTCTGAGAGCTGATTTCACCAAGTTTCATATGCTTAGGCAAATAGTACACGTGTAGTGTTAACGTACTCTTATAAGGTTGGTTCCTATGAAATAAACCTTTCAACTAAGTGCAGACAATAATTTTTAACAAATGCAACAATGTAGCATATAAAATTAAAAAATGTCAAAAACCTGTACATGAAAATAGGAAAATAAAAAAAAATAAAAACAAGAAGTTTTATAAAATCAAAAGCAGAAACTTTTCGGTATTTTACATCCATTTTCATTGCATACAAGTTAAAAGTTGCGTGGCGAAGAAGATTTTTAATACTTAAGTGCGTGCAAATATTTCGAGTGTAGGTAAACTTCAAGTCGTGAGTTACATTAGTTGATAGTTGGGAGATGTAAAATAAGTGAGTTCCTCATTTCCACCGTGACCGATTCCCGCAAAAAATATATATCTCCGATTTTGTTCCCAGGCCATCGACAGAAACACATTATGAACAGCACTTCATTGCCAACCCATACTTGACAAGTGAAATCGTTACTGAAAGTGTTTTCTTTTTTCAAATTGGCCTTAAAATTAAGTACCCCAAGAGCACATCATGATTAAACGTTGACCAAGATGTGTCTGTAGCTGTTCATTCAATGATGGACGATTTAATGCTATTATTGAGGCTTCTACTACGTAGACTTTCCTAGAAAAATGATGGGTAGGATTGTTTCTAAGATGTTTTTCCAGTTCCAATTCATTATTAGGATTTCCATGTTCTTTTCAGCTTACGATTACACACTTATTTTTGACTTACTGGTATAACTAGAAGCCCACAGGCTGTAACAATTTCCACTGAAAGTTTCAAAGGCACGGGAATTACACGGGAATTACAGGAATCACGCCACCGAATTTTCTCAAACGAATTATTTGTAGTAATGTCTTACGCAAAAATTTGCTAATTTAGAACTTCCAACTGGAAAATTCCCTGTCTCAGAAAATTGTTTGATAAATTGTTTACCCTACAATCTAGCATCATATCATGTTCGATAAAATGAGACTGCAAAAATACTACAATGTACTAATATATTATGCTTTGCTCATATTGCTCAAATCAACCTCATATTTGAAACCAGCACCCGCGAATTGGTCTAGGTTTAAATTTTCAAGAAAATCGGAGTAATCGGAGCATTGTACATTTTTGCCAAAAATTTGGACCCAAATCCCCTTTTTGACCAGAATTCGCAAAACCAACCACGCAGTTGAAACCAGCACCCTCGGATTGGTCTAGGCGGAAATTGAATAAAAGGAACAAACACAGACTCCTTCGTAAAATTTGCAGGCGGTACTGTTATCATCTTTTAGACTGAATAGTTGGCGAACCTTATTTTTTTCCCAAATGATCTGTATTACAGTTCGACTCTCGATGCAACGAACCCTGAATGGGGAATCGAAAATAGTCTCTTTATCTGGAGAGTTTGTTATTTCGAAAGGTTTTATCAGACTAAAAGTTACAGTAAAACGAGGGTAAATGGTTTGTTCTAGCGAGATGTTTGTTAAATCAGAGATTCGTAATATCGAGAGTCTACTGTATTTGAAAAATGATAGATATTCTATCTTCACTATATGCAAGTAGTCGCAAAATCAAAATTTTACACTTTTATCTTGCAAGAATTGAAGATAGTTGTTAATACCGAAAAGTTTCTGGTTTTGATTGTATAAAATTTCTTGTTTTTATTTGTTTTTTGTTTTCATATTGTTGTTACCTCATGTCGAATCATGAGGTTTTCCACACAATATTGACAATAACATTGACAATACAATATCACAAAGAGACAACACCATTATTACCATATCCAACCCCATCGTCAAAATATTATAGTTTGCTAAAAATAGTTGGAAAATCTCACGACTTCCGAAAGTCTCATCGTGTTTATAATCGAACAAAGGAACACGATCCTGGGAACGAAATTGGAATAAAGCCACCGTGTGTTAGAAGTTCACATAGCCATGGTTTTTCACTTGTTTTTCTTCAAAATGATTTCTTTCATACGAAAAATGAGAGATTTGGCTTGTGTTATGCTGTAGTCAATTTTATCAGCAATCCATTCTCTTACTACTTCTTTACCATAATATCTTTTTAAAATCAATTGTGCTTTTTGTCTTGTACCGTTTAACTGTGCTATACTCCTGTACATGCCATCCAGGCTATTATCCAAGGCATGAAAGCTAAGCAGATTCTTTTTCAAATAAAACGGTCTTGTCCATCCATCATGCATTTCTTGAGCCATCTCCAACCAACCAATGGCTTTTCTGCGCTCACCAATCAAATGATATACATCAGCACCATTGAAGCTTGCACTTTCAGCTTCGTAACGTATGGAATTTGGAATAGTGATTTTAACGGGAGATTTAAACCCCAACATGCCAGAAACATTTTTATGAATTCTTTCGTTAAAGGTTCCACGCTGCAAGACGGCTAAACACAAAGAAAATGATGGAATACTGACAGGTAGTAGCTCACACAAAGGGCCATAATGATCAAATCGACTCCAACCTGTTAAACCAATGCCTGTAACTTGCACATTATTTTTCTTCAGATTTCTTGCTATTTTTAGCCATGATAAATGATTATCCAAATGTTGTTTGATGGGAACAAAATCAGACCAGGGCTTTAGCGCCCCTTTAAACGAGCTTGCAATCCATACTTTTGGAAACGCTTTGGAATACTTTTGCCACATATCTGTTGGGAAGTAAGTTTCTAAGTCAGCCACGTATCCCCATATCATTGGCAGTGCTAAATTTGCCATAGATTTCAGCTGCTTTTCAGTCCAGTATCGCATCATGTCATCCCAAATAATCGACTGCCTCTTTTCACCGTTTTTGTTTAATTGAGCATTTACATGACGCAGTAAAGGCATCATATGATGTGTATACAACTCAAAAACATTCATTTTAATGGCTATGCATTGTTTACAAGTCTCGATCACCCAAACTTCATCCCCTCCGATGTGGACATACTTGGACTTAGGATGCAACGCAATGACTTGATCAATCATCTTTTTTACGAGAGGAATAGATTCGTTATGCAGTGGTGAAATTTCTTCTTTAGCTCGCAAATAAGAAAACTTCTTGTGCTTTAATACAAATTCTAGATGTCCAAAGGTTTGAATAAGTGGAATTAATATCATGTTTTCCTTTTCCGCTGTCTTCACAATCAACTGTATGTCTTCTTCAGTGTATGCATTTTTTCGAGCTAGAATGCTAAGATCGTCTTTCCAAGGAAACATATCTTCATATTCCATGAGAAAACCGTTAGCACCATATCGTTTAGCAAGCTTGAGAAACTTAATGAGATAATCCATCTTTGGTGGTGCACCTTTTAAATCTAAATGAACTATTTTCAAACCTACAAATGGAATTGGTGTTCTTTTATGTTTCAGTTGTTCTTTTAGTTTTGTATTTTCGAGCGATTTTTGATCAATTTGCTTTTTTAATTCCGCTTCAGTTTTGATGCAATCGATTTTCTGCTCTTCCTGCTTGATGTTGGACGCCGTTAGTTGAGCTCTTATCTCCCTCATATCGTTGTTAGTTTTAGCAGTTGAATGCGTTTTGGTATCCAAGTCCTAAAGATAGAAACAACAACATTGTTGATTAGTTCCCCGTTGACATTCTCTTCCTTGAAACTTTTTTCTCACTTATTTATGGGAAACAAGGAAACTTCACCAAATACCAAACGGGGGTTCACGATGGACACAATTGAAGTTTGATTCAACACTTTGTCAAAATCTGACTGTCGACCGCAATGTTGTTCCAGGAACTCTCTCCGTTTTGATGAAATGACAGTTATCCAACCTATCAAGAAGCGAAGAAGCCCTGGGATCGAAGTTGTGTTGACCGCGAATTCTCAAGTTCTATTTTTATTTTATTTTATTTTATTTTTTTAGAAGTCTGGTACCTTATATGGAACCATGGCTTAAATGTTAATTTCAAAACAAATATGATGCCTACCTTTTGCGTTTCTGCTTTCGATACAAAAGATGTTGATTGTATTGTCCCAAACAACCATAGCACGAAAGCCAGCAGAATGATACCCATTAAAATATAACGAATATCCAGTCGAACAGCCATTAAATGCTTGGTAAGTAAAGCTAAACATATCGAAAATAAGTTATTAAGGTTCCTGTAAAGGAAAATTGGCATATTTTTTTAACAAGCCATAACTTCTCAAGTTTTCAAAATAATGCTATATAAGTATATATTTTCTAAAATCTTATTTCTTTCTCTAAGTAATAGTAGTAAAAGATTTTTATGGAAATCAATTGTGTTTGGAAAAATGAGCTCGACTTTTAAATGGAATGTTTCCACACACGAAGTTCCTGTCTCACCAATTATTATTTTGATCTGAAATTTACTTGATCATGTAGCCTATACTTTGTTCTAAAATCGCGCGTCAGCGTTTTTTGAATAATTAATTCGTTTCAAAGATATTTAGATTTAAAAAACAAGAGTATGAATTACTCTCCATCCATTACTTTGTGACGTAATAATTTAAAAACTGCATAATTACATTGAAAACCCTGACACTCGATTGTTCTTGAATGTTTGTTGATCACGTGGATATAATTATTTTTTTGTTACCATTGTTAGTTGTGAGACAGGAGCTCCTTATTGGTTACTATTTTGCATAAATTTTGTCCCCTAGAAAAACACATTTCAAATATTATCGTTAAAAGCATGTTCATCATGCTGAACGTTTCCATTTCAACAAGTCGTTAATTACACTTCTTTGTCTTACTCTATTTGCTGATCAAATTCTTTCACAACGAGTGTTGAAAAACCGTTTAATATGCTGAATTATATTTCTGAGCTCTCTGCGAAACAACTTATTTGTATCCATTTCTTTTCATTTTTGATATAAAGATCACTTTTTTCACGTGTGAAAGTTATTGCACATGAAAATTCGAAGTCTAATGCATACTAACATCCAAAAATCGAAACTTTTTAATATTTTAGTATTTTTCCTTTACAGGAACCTTTCTTGATAAGTTGATAATATTTGGGAACTTTTAACGTTTTACTGAAGAGCATTGTGTTGAAATTAAACATTGTCACTGACTAAGTATTTTTCCATTCTTTCGTTTAGGACAATATAGACAAAGAGCACATTCCACCTCCAAAGCCCACATCTGAAATTTTGAGTACTCCCAAACATCGACTGTCCAAAGAGGTAAAAATCGAATCTGCAATCCTTATATTAATACCTCTAGTTGATCTTTAATGTTGTCAATCAGTTTTTACAATTAACTATGATTTTGGATTGGATTTTTACATACATTGTTCATCTAACAGGTGGAAAGCAAAGTGAAGGAGAACTTGCTGCTGATTAAAGAGAAAGTAGATGCTGAAAATTCAGAATGGTACAATGTTTATGAAGATGGTGATATGAAGGTAAGGGAGAACTTGCTTTTTATGGCATGTATTGATAATGGTTTTAGGCCCTCTGAAATTTCATTGAATTTTTCTCTCAAAAGTATCAGGCCACAGAAAAAAATATTGTTTGTCTCGTGTTTTTCTCTTCCCTGTAATCTTTCTTTATCTTTATCACGCTCAGTGTGATTTAAATCTTTAATATGGACACACTTTCCATCTTAAAATTGAATGGATTAAAGATGCTTAGTATTGTTTGCAAAAAAAAATTTTGTTTTCACATCACGAAAGTGAAAATAATTTGTAAAGAATGTTGGCATGGTCACCTAAAATCTAAATTTAAAGGAGCAGCGTTGAGCTATTGTTATATTTTCTAAATTATATTTTCTTAATATATTTTACTAGAAGCTCTATTCACATGTGCAATGAACACTGCAAAACAGGCGTAGGCAACACGGTTTTCTGAAGCTTGCAGATGATTTAATTCTTTTATTCATTTTAAGTCAGCTTTTAGGAAGTGGCAGATTTGCCAATCATAGCAAAAATATTACAGAAAATTCAGAAAACAAAAAGAAAGAAATATAGAAAAATTCACTTACCGTATATCCCGGTGTATAAGTCGAGTTTTTGAAGTTGTTAGGTCGACTTATACACAGGTTCGACTTATACACCGGGATATACGGTAACTGATGCAAACAGGCTTTTAGGAATTCTTTTTCAAAACATGGGAATTCCCCCTAACGTTGAAAATGCGTTACTGCTAGATGGTAGCTCTCTCATTGTGTGATTGATTGGTTTTACTTGATTATTGATTACATTAATTACATTATTTTTTATTCTTATCTTCCATTATTCTAAAATACTTTTTTTTTCAGGTTTACAGAAAGGATTTTGAAGTTGATGGCATAGTTTGTGACCCGTTAAAAGCCTCACATATTATACCTGTATGTGTCTGTCTTTTTTCTACTTTTCATTTTGAAATAAATCATGCTGAATGAGAAAACCGACACCCATTTCTTGTCACACTTTCTGTTTGTCATTTTAAACCTTTCTTGCCACTTCTAGGGCGTTTCAGGTCGTGAAGTTTGCCATTACTTCTATGACAAAGATGTGCGGATGGATTGGGAAAGTGAGGCAATATTTATTATCTTTGACCAATCTCTGTTATGTTGCATTATCTCAGTGGAAAAAGTTGTTGATAATACTAAAACGTAGAGACTTTTTCATTCATGATTCACTCATGCATCAAATTGAACTAACTCTAGAAATTAAAGGAAATCCAAAATTCTTTTGAGCAATGGATTTTAGCTTTGCTTTGAAACTCCATCAAATCATTTTTGACTGGTTGTTTAAGATAGATCTATGAATTCAAACACTCTTCTTTCCAGAACTCATTATTTGTATTCTTTTTTAAGTTATCTGAACCGATAAATGATTTTTTCTTCAAGCCGCACTTTAATTTGTTTACATTGGTGGTGAACTCAAATTCTGGATTTCCTTTAAGTGTAAACAAAGCAATGTGTCAGTTATATTGAACAATTATGCTAAGCAGTGTTCTGCGCTTAGGTTATACCTCTATTTTCCCGATTTAATTTTAGGTACTATCGAAAAGGTCAAAGTTCTTGAAAAACTTGCTGAGAATACGCTTATCATACAACAAATTTTTAAACGTATATGGCCTTCAGCTCAGCGGGACATCTGTTTCCTGTCACACATTCGCCACATTGGAAAAGATGATATAGAAAGAATTGATAAAGAAGTTGGAAATGGCTGGATTGTTGTGAATTTTCACCAAGACCATGAAAGTGCCAGGGTATTGTAAACTCGCCTAACTTCATTTTTTATTTTTTTATTTTTTTGGATTGCACAAGTCATCGATACGGAGGAGAGATATATAGTTATAGTTGCAATAAGCATTTTAAGGTCCTAACACCTTGAGGCAGGCTGAGTTTCAAAAATTTAAACAAATGTCACTGAAAAATGTCCACCCTCCACATGATACTGATAAAAATACGTCATTATTTGAACTGCATTTATTATTTTCCTAAAAAAAATCGATTTCATGGGGCCGTATGTTGCTTCTGCAGAAATTTGTGTGTAAGATAAGTTACAAAACCCAAAAAAAAGGATAAAGTGTGATCACTACAATGTCAAAAATTCTTTACTTGTAAACAGTAAAATGCGTATAACTTCACAGTAAAGATGAATTCTTTATGGTAAATTTAATCTCATCCACGGTAAGTTTTGACTTATATTTCTTATAAACGCCGTCGCGAGAATAAGAGGGTGGTTAATGTTAAATCTGATCACATATTTGAAATATCACATGTTACTATAAATCGTGTTATGCTTGTTTTGTTTAGTTCTACTCTACTCCCCCACTCAATCGCTATGTTATGCCAAACTTTTCCTCTTTTAGTGTTTTTTTTAAGAGTACAGAACTCAAAGAACAGAAGCATTGGCAGCTTTATTACATAGCCCCAACCACAATCTGGTTGTTACTAAGCACTTCACCCAGATCATGTTTATTGACTTTCTGCGTAGCAAAGAAAGGCTTTGGTTTCGTCCGAGTTCGTGTTTTTCTTCCTTCCTTTTTTTTTTGCAAATCAGTCAAATTAGCTTGACGCGGGCCATATACAAACTTCTACTGTTAACAACAGGTTCAGTTTCCCGGCTAGCTTATGCGAAATTTGAAAATGGATTTGGAAGGCTGGACGCACTTACCTTATTTTCTATTAACAAAAGCTTCTTTGTTAGCGCTATTAAATATCTCC
>JAYJMG010055539.1:0-27985 GCA_036873935.1 Stomotoca atra
TAAGGTAAGTGCGTCCAGCCTTCCAAATCCAGTTTCAAATTTCGCTTGAGCTAGCCGGGAAACTGAACCTGCTGTAACAGTAGAAGCTTGTAGATGGCGCGCGTCAAAGCTAATTTGACTGATAAACGAAAAAAAATGAAGAAAAAAAACATGAAAACGGACGAAACCAAAGCCTTTCGTGCTAACGCAGAAAGTCAACAAATGAACAGTGACTAAATTTAGATTAGGTTTTGAACTCAGTGGGAGATGGCCGCAAGAGAGAAACATTGTCGTGTACTTTCTCAGCATAGAAGTTTACAGTAACAAACACTAATCTGATACTTACTCTATCGGCTCCAACAATTTGAAATTTATGTGGCATGTCAGCTAAATTCGACGGTAACCGAGATCTTCCAGATACAAATCTTAAGAAAGCAGTCATCTCATCCTTGGTGAAAGATTCAAGTATCTCCCATAACCATTTCACTTGCGTGTCGTTTACTGACAATTCACGATACCTGTAAGCGAAAGTAACATAACTCAGTTTTCAGCTTGGGTTCACGGTGTTAGAAATCATGAAGGCTAGGTTGCAGTGTGCCCTCTTGTTCAATTATTTTCTCAAAAGAACAAAACCCACCCAAACGAAAAGCATTCTTTACGGGAGGTCGCTCAAGAAACATGATTACAAGTTTACCACGAACACCCCGATCCTTTTAACGATATTTTGGGTGAAAATGAGCAAGCACTAATTCTATTCCATCGAAGTAAAATTTAACAAACGAAAAACGGTTCGTTTAATACGAGTACCAAACCCCACAAAACCTTTTTGCGGCCCAAACTGTACCATCACTAGAAAGATATTTGTTCCCAAATTCAAACAGACAAGACATTCAAGCAACGCTCTTGCCAGTTTAACATACAACTATACCGTCATGCGATATGATGACGGATCATCTAGTTCTTACCTGGCAATTTTTCTCAGAATAGCCACGTCAATATCGTATGAACCACACACTAGCTGCTCCAAGCGAATACCTGTCATCAATGATAAAATGGGACTCGGAAAAACTGACGTCAACCCTTCCCGGATACACTGCATCTGTAGTGCTGATTCCGTCAGTCGGTAATTTACAGCTTTGTCGACGTATGCTTGACAATCTTTTCGCGTCAACGTCGTCGAACTACCGCCAGGCACCAATGAGATTATGCGACCGTCAACCGACTGGCATGCATACATCATGAGTGGTACTTCATCATTCGCATTGTCGTCATTAGTTTTGGAAGCAAGAGTCTTCAACATGCTGATGGTTTGTACCAATAAGACATCAATCTACATGGAAAAAGAAGTCAGTCTAACCTTCCTTTTTGCATCATATAAACTTGCAGAAATAAGATAATGGAGATGATTCAAGTGAGCAAATTATTATGTACATAGCAAAGACAAGAAAAATATTTACCTCTTCTATGTCGCTCAATTTCGGTTTGATTCCCACAAGTTCCTTCCAAAAAATTGGAGCAAGATGCAAATGCAAGGGTTTCTTCGTACGTATGGCCACTCCCATCAAAACACCGAGAAATTTGAAGTAGCGCAACGAATCAAAAGAATCCATTGACGGATTGATAATAAATTTATCCCTGTTAAAGCCAACATCAACTTTCGCATTAGGTGTGGGAATAAGAAGCTTCACATCTTTGCCTTCTTCTAGCTCCTAAATTGTAAACACGTGTTAATTTAATCAATCATTCAATAAATAAATAAATTTCAATTTCAATTTTCAGTCAATTATCCATCGAACATGAACTCGCAGGCTCTTAGTTTCAGATCATTTAAAGAGTTGTTGCTAAACACACTGCGACAATCGAATGTCCCATTTCGAAGTAAATTCATCAAGCTTCTAATGAAAAGTTTACGAGATCCCACCATGGACAATTCTCTTCTAGAATACTTAAACAGAAGCCTTACCATACACATGTGAGTGACGACTTCATCAAACACACCTCCAGCATCATCTGCAGCCTCGTTTACAAGTTTCACCTTCCATGCTTTGGTCAGCAACAACGAATCAGGTGGCTTCAAACTCAAGATTTGATTGGCTACTTGTTTGAAAACAGGTTCACAGTGATTTCCTCTAGTAAAGGAAGTTGAAAACAAATAAATATTCACGATATCGACAACAATAAAGCAACAAATAGACAAGTTAGGAAAAAAATAAACTGAATCTCAGTCATTATAAGCACAATCAAGTTACATTTGGAAGAAGGAGTTTGAAAAATTTTAGTCAAAAGGTTTGGAATATTTTGCCCTTTCATATTAAATCTTCGGAAAATATCAAATCTTTTAAAAGTGCGAAATAATTCAATGCTAATTATAATGACAAAATCCTGGGATGGAGTGCACTGCAATTACAAAGTCTGCAAAATTAAGACATAACAGCTTCAAACATTAAGTTATATATATATATAGCAATATGTTCTTTGCATTTCTTTCTTTGTTTGTATAGATTAGCATTTTTTTGCTAGCTTGTAAATATATTTTTGAAATTTTTTGTATATAGTTTAACCGACGTCAAAAACAATCTTACTTTGTGTCAAATCGCTTCACTGAGATGGTGGGAGCAACTAGCCTGGTGTGCACTGATGTCGATCGCAAGGCTCTGGCCAACGGAAGAGAATGTGTTCTTGTTGTGAGGAGTGGACGTAAGTAACCATCTTCAAATATATTTGAGATCCCACTTTCCATGCACTATAAACCAAAATGAAAAGTGAAATATTTATCTACTTGTTACAGTCTTCGGACTTAGCCTGGTCTAACATACGTTGAAATAATACGATAATAATAATGATTTTGATAAACGTCTAGTTATATTTTCAACGTTACTGATTAGGTTAAGAATCTATGCAGCGTTTCAATAATCAAAATTATTCACACATATAACAACTGAAAAGCTCGTGTTTTAACATGAAAAAAATCTTTTCCAGTTCGCTGTAACAGAAGGCAGACCGAGCTACCTAAGTGATTATTCGTGAAATAACAATGTGGAGATGAAAGAAACATGTGTTACAACAAAACATAAAATTTCATTGACTGTACAGATACAATAAGTTCGCCAGACTTCGCTAGCCTAAGTTTGGAAATTCGTAGGACCGACATAATTTATTGGTGCAGTGTGACTTCTTCTGCTTCACTTACCTCCATTATATTGATACTCATCAGCTTCCAACACTGAGACACTAGCTCAGAGAATTTCCACAACACGTGTAGTCTGTCCCGAATGACAGGAATACTTGATGTAACCAGGCTAGTATAATAGGGTGGAACAAACTCAGGTGTGCCGAGTACTAGACTAGACGGTGAACGAACGGTTACTTGGTTACCAGACCACGCAGCACAATGAGACGAACCTGGAAGGTAAAAGAAAGCGCATTGACATGAAAAATCAAGAGAGATAGCATGTTATCAAAGCAATAAAATTGTCATACTAACCAGCTGAGATTCTCGTCAACATCTTATCTGCCAAGTTGTTGATGACGCAGGGTACGTATTGAGGATTATTATGACCGAGTCCCAATTGACCGCCATTATTTGTTCCCCACGTCCAGATAATGTGGTCATGATCCAAAGCCACAGCAAATTCATGACCAGCAGCAATGTCGATGATTCGACGTCCGGCTAATGCTCGCACGACTTGCGGGATAGATGTATCTTGCGTGCCCGCATCAACATTACCAACGAAGGTGCCTGCAAGACGAAGAAATAAGCTGAAACTTACATACACTGTGTGGATATACATATCACATAGGATAAAAAATCTTAAGGGAACATTTCTATGGAAGCGCGCCCTAGACAAGATAAAAACCTCTCCTCCACAGAGGTTCTGCAACCAAAAATGCTGACATCTTTACTTACTGTTTCCAAATGTGTACACCACACCAGTATTTCCCAAAGCCATAGAAAATCTCGAGCCACATTCTATTTTCTTCAAACCAACATTACGCAAGCTGTCCACCACATTGGGAATGGATTTTGATGTCGTTGTTCCAAGGCCTAATTTACCAAATTCTCCATCACCCCAAGAATATAATCGACAGCCATTGGAGGTGAGGGCAAGAGTGTGACTTTTCCCACAAGCAACCTGAGAAATATGACGAGAAAGAAAGCATGATAGCTGTCACACGCAACTGTAAACATCATTCGTTAATAACTCTTTATAAAGGATCGAAACAGCACGAAATCTTTCAAGTCTCTCATTTCCAGCAAAATAAACTAAACACAAGAAATTTGCAAGCATAAGTTCTACACAACAAACCTGTCCAATGTGTTCATCTTTTAAAGCAAGAACTTGTTGAGGCAGTTTCTTCGAAGTATTTCCTCCATCTCCCAGTAATCCATTTTCACCCTGACCAAACGTAAACACCTTTCCATCAGCTGATACGCACACAGAATGCTTGAAACCACATGCAACCTAGGACGAATAATCACAACTTTTCATAGGCTGTACTTCATGAAAAACAGAAACTACAAGGTCGACATGACAGCAGCAAAGGCTTTCCAAACAAATTCTAAATTATCGAAGCTTTCGAGAACTCAGAAATTCACGAGTCATAAGTAACATTAGATTGAGACTTACCTGTACAATGTGACAATTTTGCAAAGCCATTATTTGTTTGGGTTTCCGCTGGCGCTCACTATTACCGTGCCCTAGTTTTCCATAGTCACCATCTCCCCAACTAAACACCTCTCCAGTGTCTGCAACTGCCAAGCAATGACCATCACCTCCTAGAGATGTCGCAACTTGAACGATGATGTAACCTGAAGAAGAAGTGAACTACTTACTACAGTGAACTCTCTGTAATTCGACTCCCTATAATTCGATCACCTCCATAGTCCGAACAAATCCATTGGCACCGTGAAAATTATCCATGAAACCTTCATAATTAACTTCCCGTAATTCGAACATCCCTATTTCGAACACCTCCTTATCTCGAGCAACTTTTTCAACCCATTGGGGATTTTTCTTTCCATAAATCGAACTTTCGAGTGCGAATTTTTTTTTATAAGCTGAATATAAGGCTGTTTGCCAGGTCGAATGTAAAACATGCTTTATATGTTCGAATTTTAATATTGATTAGTCGAATGTCACTCATTTCATTCTTCGTATAACTTCAAGATGGCAACGAATCAAGCAAAAAAACGAGCGCACATGGAAAAAATCTTTAAAGATAAAGTGCGAGGTACTCCTAGAATTGGCGAAATAGTGATTTAACTCAATTGTTTTTTTCTAAAATGTCCCCAGAATGCCCCCAAGGGCAAGGGAACTAGATAGGATGAGCTTAGATTAAACCCAACCGGCTAGTCGCGGCTCTATGGTCAAAATTATTGAAAACCTGGCCAACTTCCCGAAATTTGTACACTCCATAGTTTGAACGATTTTCTTGTGTCCCTTGGAGTTTGATTTATAGAGAGTTCACTGTAGTTATATTTGGCATAATAACAGCAAAATCATATCCGGGGGTTACCACGCCACAGTCAAGAGACAAATAATGGTCGAACAAGAAGTAAATTCCATGAAAAAAATTTAACAAAACGATAAAAAGATCTTTGGGTGAAAAAATTACGGAAATTCTTTTAATCACGTCATACTTACCCTTGCATGCTGTATTCCCTTATATGCTAGCTAAGCAAATATGATGTAAGGTTGGAGTCTATAAGCACTTTGAAAACACAGTATATTCGAAACTGATGCTTAGAAAGATCCAATATATGCAGTGCTTAGTGAGGAACAGGGTTCCAAACGATTCCAAAAGAGCTCAGGAGTTTGTCAATTTTGCATCCGTAAATAGTATGCTCCCAGTAAAGTGGAGACATGTTTAGGCTACAGAAAAGCTCAACAAATTTTTGTCAAACACAGATAACCACAATGGGAATACTGGACGTATATGAGGTTTATCCACAACGAAGCTGATAACATGTTTAAGTAACAAAACATTTTCAAAGACTCATTCATACCTTGCAATTCTGTGATAGGTGTCGGCGAAGGCTCATCATCGGACGTTCCCTGACCCAACCTGCCATAGCTGCCTTCTCCACAGGCCAGCACAGTACCATTTGTTTGCAGCAAAAATGTGCAATTCTGACCACATACAATTTCACGAACTTGAGTGAACGATGACACCAAGTCTGGTTCCAATCTTCCTGGAGCTAACTCAGCAAGTTGGCCATGCGAGCCTGAGCCCCACACATAAACATTTAGAGGCATCTCTGGTTCCCAATCCTTTGGGTAATTGCTGAACCAATGCATGATTTGCTGATCTTGTTGGATAGTCCACAAGGAATTATTCTATAAGAAATATCAAACATACACTGTTTCCATGTTAAATTCCTATGTCAACACCCTTGGTTGCATCAGCAAGTGATACTCCAAATAAGTGTGATCAGCTTGAATAGCTTATAATTTCGAAATTTTGAAGCATAACTCTCTTCACAACTCTACTTACCACATATTAAGAGCAGGAAGAAGATAATATACTAGTAATAAATTTAGACCCAAGGCTGAATAATAATTATTACTTTAAAGTGCTGACAGTTAGGAAGATATTTGAATTTGTCAGACCAGTTTCACTCATATTCAGTTAGTCTTGTCTTGCACCCAAGTAATTTAACGTTTGGCGACGTTTCGAGAGATACTTCTCTCATCATCAGGCAATGTGACTGTTTTAGTTGTCACTATAATAATCGTAGGATTGAAGTGCTATATTTAAGCCACTTGGGTTTGCGTGTATAATTACGGCGTAGCTGACTTTTTTTTTTAATATTTTATACAACTATGGATTTTCAGCTGAAACCACCTCTCTATGGTATTATACAAACAAGCTTACCTTGCTTTCGTCACACAAGTCACAATCACTTCCCCAAAATAACTGAGGGAACTCTGTTCGGTTTTTTAAAGCCAACCCAGAGTGGATCGTTTTGCACAATACGAGGAACCATTGTGAGCCGTCATAACTTTCATCTGTAAAAATGCTGTTGTTTTGCATGTGAATAACATGATCAAATTTGAGTAGCATCGCCATATTGGCTGAAGACTGTAAGTAACTAGAGTACACGAGTCGCGCTCCTGACCCAATGTGTTGCTAAAACAAGAATATATGTTTTAAGTAAATAATTCAAGTGTCTTTATCATTTACTTAAAATACAATAATGAGCAACTTCACTCCCTTAAAAATTACGATGGAATAAGTTGCCGGTTCATTTCACAACCATGAATATTTTTCTCCTTATGTCAGCAGTTCCAAAAACAAAACAACAACTATGAGTGGGATCCATCTAGAACGTTCCATTGCAATTTACTGTGCAATCACTGTTGCCATTAAATCAATATTAATATTTCTTCAGTTAAGAGCCCGGTAAAACAGTGGAAGGTAAAAGTTAAATTTAAAACTGCCTTATTTATAAAATTGAATTTTCAACTTGCACAAGTCTTCTTTGGATTCTGAAAAAGTTGACAATTCAATTTTATAAAGCAGTTTTTAAATTTAGAAAGAAAACCTCCCTTGACTGACATTTTGTGTGTCACATGCACTGAAAAAATCTCTTGGACCCAAGTGAAGCTAATCAAAGGAGATCAGAATTTAAAAATTCAAGATCAGCAGGTACCTGTTCAAACTTGTACTGTAGTTTCAGGATGTCTGGTAGGAATTTAAGGAACAATTCAAAATGTTCTCCTCCTCCAGAACTTTTCTTTATCTTCAGTTTATCTTGAATTTGCTTAATATGCTTGTCAAACACAGGTTCTTCTTCCGCCTCTATGGAAGAGAGGTCCACCACAACAACGTCCTAGCGTAAAAAGTACAATATTAATTAAATTTTGTGAGTTTAGTCATTTTTTGACAAATTCGCGAAATTAAGTTCCCGCTCAAAGTTTGAAGCCAATTGCAATAACAAGCACTCTTTATATCATTTCGTGCCGGAGTGTTTGGCTTTTTATTCTGTCCGTCTCATAGTTTTGATTCATAATATTCCTCATAAAGCTAGCTCTCACGAAAATATATGTTCTTTCGAAAAATACAATACTGTTCAATTCAAGAAAATAAATTCCTGCGAAAGGCGAAAAAAAGCTCGCAAAAATTAGTTCCCGTGAAAATGTTATCCTCTTTATGTACAATAAGATAATTCTATATAATTCTATGAAACAAACGAAAGAAATTTGTCTGTAAGAGTCTTTAAAACCAAAGTACATCTTTTTCGCATCCAATGATTGTTATCAATCAAGAAAGTGTAGATAGTTTCTATTGACATTGTACCAAAACAATTGAACTACTTAATAATGAAGAAAAAGGGATTTGTATTCCTTACCTTAGTGCATTGTCCAATGTATCCAAGTGCTGTCGATTCATCAAGCCAAAATAGAGATAATATTGATGTTATGCTCTTGCTGATTTGATGAGCACCTTTACTTTGTTCCTAACAGTTTCAAAACAAATGTGAATAACGATGGCTTATCCTGTACAAAGGTACTAACAATTTCACTCAAGTTGATACTTTCCATGCATTACCGTTATTACCAAACAAATGCAATTTTTAGTATCTACCTTGAAACTTACTATTGAAACGAGACAACTTATTGATTTCTGCCAAAACAAAGTTGCCATCAAAACAAGTCATCATTTCAAAATATTGCTGTAGCTTTTATCACCAACAAAAACATTTTCTATGATAACCAACAGAAGTAATTCAGTTTTGTCAAATGTTGCAAAGAGAAAACAATGTCTATACAAATCAAACAGGAAAAAAAGATTACCTTGAGATGATTTACGTAAACCAGTCCACGCTGACAAGCAGTAGCCAGAACTGTAGCCATTTCATTGTAACACAATGCGGTAATCGGAGAGTCATGATTAGATAATATCTGTTGCTTCAACTTATCACGCGACAGCCAAGTCATATCGTCTGGACCTTCATCAATATCCATGAGAAGAAGCTCATCTTCTGCCCATCTTGTCTCAAAGTCATGGGTTGATAACGGACCCAACTTTTCAGGTTTACAAAATTTCCAGAGTATTGCATTGCCACTGGTGTATCCTCTATCAAAATATAAAACCTTTTCACAGTAGTTATTAGCTCAAGCTCAAGCTAAAGCCAACAGCTTTTGAAAGTTTGTTCATCGTCATCCTCTGCAAAGATATAATCAGTGATATTGCCGCATTTTACTTAGATAAAATTTATTTATTTGTAAAAAAACATTGTCTATGATATTTTCTTCCCTGATATAATATGGAAATAAACCTTCAGTTAGATAATCAAGTCAAACAATCATTCATCAAGCCAATTGCAACATGTTTTGATGCTGGAAGTACTGCGCATAGAGAAAATTCAAGGTATGAAACTCAGAATTTTTGAAAACTATCCAAGCATCCACCCCATCTAGCATTTTGCTTTAAGCTAAAAAAGGACGATGAAACAACTTTCAAATGTAAATGGCCTAATGAGTTTAGTACACAACCTAGCCTCTAATTGGGGCCAATATGTCTACGGGGCAATTTCACAGATCACCACTAGCATTGTGCTCCCTTTATGACGAGCTTTCGTGGGTACGGAAAGATTGGTTCTATCAAAAAATGAACGTTTCTCAATGTTGACAAAATAAGCAAAAACAGTTTTCACTATTTCCATTTCAAAGTAACTGACAATACATCACTTACACAGCAAGCTCATAGTAATTTTGCTGACATTTCCATGGCTTCCACACAAACGTTGTTGGAAGCTCCGCATTATATTTCAAAGAATGCAACATGAGTAAACGCTTCTCCCCTCGTGACCAAACCTAACACAGAAGTATTTAGTAATCAGTCTTGAATATTTTCAATCATCTTCATTAAATAAAATAAAACTAGAAACCCTTGTAATCCTGTTATTGCTAGCTACTCCCACGGGCAAGTATCTTTATAGTGCGACACTCTTTTTTACTGCAGTTAATTTGGATCGTACAGAGTGGGTACCATGTCCCTAAGATTATTCACTGCGACCTAATTATGTTGTGACTAATTTCAGTCAGCATTAGGCTTGTACTTTAATAGCCCTTGCATAACGACAAATGTCATTAATAGATTTGATTCCAAAGTTTTGCTTTGCAGGCGAAAGGACTTATAGGAGCAATACCATCTGCCAAAATGCAGCATTGTCTGGATCAAAGGAGATTTATGACCAGAGGTTCACCATAAAAAGATGCGGTAAAACATCTACAATTGATACAACAAACTGATGGTAAAAATATATCAATATTTAGAATTTGTTGTTTCAAAATATTGTACTTCAAGGTTAATTTAACTACTTTGTGAATAAAAATGAAAAAACCCGCTCCACCTCAGTTTTATTTAAATTTTTCCAGATAATTCAGCTCTATATCCCCTCTTTAATGCTACTGTATAGTCTTTTGCTATGGTTTTTTAAATCCTTCATATCTCTGAATTATCAATTTTTTTTAAAACCATATAGCTTATTTTAAAGGGTATTTTATTCTTTATTGATCGATATAAAAAAGAATGGATTTAGTTTGGGTTTTTTGGAGTTACAAAATTGTCAGTTTTTTTTGACAAGTTAACTTGTGTGTTTTTCTTTCGTATCAACATCATCATATTCAGCAGACTTTAAACTACAAAACAGTACTACAGATTTTTTTTTGTTACATCATTCACAAGATATTTGAATAAAATAGCCAACAGGACGCGTTTTTCGCTATCTTTTATACAGTTTCGGGGTATATCTTTTGAACAAAAACGAAACAAAAAAACACCATTTTGAATCCAAAAGTGTGAGCTTTCCAACGAGGTATCTCTATTCCTATTTTTGCGTACTCTTTTGTTAACATAAACTATGGACCTACCTTCTTGAAATTTATTCTCGAGAAAAATGGATTTTCATAAATTTTCAAGACAGCAGGTACCTTCAACATACTAACAACGTTGTGTATTGCTAGAATGATCTTCGTAAATAGCGTTATTAAATTTTTTCACAAGTGCATGATGTCCAAATAATAAGTAACCTTCAACAAAAACTTCTCAGGAAGCAAGAAAATAGAGTCATAAAAAAAAATGAAACGTATTGCTGTTAGAATTCAAAGATATATTAAAATAAGAATGTTTTGTCCGATCTTCAAAAATCACAAAGCAACATTTTATTCTGCAGAGCATGCGTGCTCTTATTGTGCAATGAAAATAGTTAGGTAAACAAAAAAATGTGTTAAATTTAGGGCTTTTGTCAACATTCTCATGGGATCAAAATAACCTTTTTGGAAAGCCTGTGAAAAATTTCACCACATAGTGCAAAAAAACCTGAACCTGAAAAACCTTTGATATTTCTCGAAAAAAGACAACGCTGGAGCCAAACCGGATTTTGAAAATTTCAAATCAGCAAATGCAAATTTACAACTGTACAAATTTCAAAAGAAATGGGGCAGTTTTACTTTTGAGACAAAGAAACTTGATGATTTGTTTCTTTTCCGGTAAATTAAAATGTTGGAATCTGAGTAATTTGCAAAAAAGCATTGGAAGCATAGATAGATATGAAGTGGAAAAAGTACAGTACATGCTCTGTATTAATTATGACAGTTTTGTTTACCTTAACGACAGAATCATCTGCCAAAGTAGCGAAGCATATTCCTGCTGGGTGAAATTCAATTTTACTGATAGCCGTCTAAAAAGAAAATCAATAAGAATGAAAACAAACAAGCACTGCATTGGTAAAAAATTTTCTATAATTCGATTTCCAGAAAAATGTGCAATGTAAATTTTAACTGTTTGAGTAGAATTTTTCGGAATGTTTTTCGTCGGCAGTACAAGGTAAATTTTTACTGCTGATATCGATTTCTATCAACACTGGCGTAAGTTTGTCATAGAAAACTAACCTCATATGGGTTGACTCGAGTGAACCATTCCTCGTTATTGATACCTCCCGTAAACAGCTCTCCATTGCTGAAACCGGCTACCAAATAGTGGATCGCATCGTTAGCATAAAACGAGATGGCTGATACACTAGCTAAACAAAGATTCAAAAAGTCATTTAAAGTCATTCTTGATGTAGGAAAGACCAGATAAAATCAATTCACTGAGACCATTTTGAAGCCAATTCTAATAAAAAAAATTACTAAATTGAAGAAGATTTTCTTTTTTTGCTTTCGATTTGGAGATCACAGCATGCAATTGTAACTTCAAATGATAAAACCATTGAATAGACGGTATACCTTCCAAGCACCAACAATCTTTAAGTCGTGAAACATTATGCACTCCATTAGCAGAACATTTTACATAAAACACTTCACCGCCTTGTGTGCCAATAATGAGAAGGTTATCTCTCACGTCAGTTTCTGGTGGATAGTACAACCAATTAAAACAAGTCACATCTTTTATGCTGATGCTTTTAAAGTGCAGCTCTAAAATAAAAAGAATTGAACAATTGCAGATATTGCAAAATTAAGAAGAAAACTGTTTTGCTATTCTGTCGTTTCCAATTTTTGAATTCAAAATGAAAAAAAATAATGACAATAACATGACAGTGCAGCAATTATTATCAACAAGAAGCATACGTACAGACCTCAGCGTTGACGTAGATAAGTGCCACAATAAGCAACTACAACATAACAACTCTAAAAAACACAGTGACTAACAGATAATACTAAGTACAATATTATCACCTGAAGAATTGGTACTTGAAACTTTCATAAGTCCATCAGCCAAAGCAGCCACATAGGTACCTGAACACTGAACGAAGAGAAAGTATACATTTCCAGTGCAAAAGTAAAATTAACCACAAATCCCTTATCACAATAGAGCTTGAAATTCTGATCAAAATGATGTATAGGATCTAGTATTGATGAGCGGTTCTTGAGTCATGAGACGTCAAATATACTACAGTGACGTCATGCTGAGGGTGGGATGTAAAATTGGTAACAAATGTTCGGCAAATAACCAAGGGGCAGCGTAAACCTATAAGACATCAGTTGTTCCCCTTGGTTTTTGAAGTATGGGACCCAGATATGGAGATACAAGTTAGGGGTACAATGCAATGACACAATAATAGGCAATAATAGGCAATAATGAGTTTGTCAGATATACTTCAGGAATACCTCTCATAAATTCAAGACAAGCTAATGATTACAACCAGCAAATCATGATCATCACTTAAACTTGTTCTTAGATTTAATTGTTGTTCAACATGAATATTTCACTTGATAAAACTTACATTGAATTTCATTTGGTCGATAGGTGTACCATAGTTTGTAGCAACTTGTGATACTTCATTATTTACGGAGAGATCTTTTATGATGTCCAAAGCAATATTTCCTTCATCATCACTAAATAATGAATGATAAATAACTCGTTTGTCTCTTTCTAGTCTTGTAAATTTCAAGGGAATTATTCACCTAATTATTTCCTACCTTGCGATAAAAAGTTTTCTTGAACTGTTCCATGCACTCTCTCTGATTTTATTCTCCAATGATTTGCATTCTATGACAACTTCACCAGATGCTAAAAAACAACAAAAACAATGATATAATTTACTTAGTAAGAAGAAAAATCATTTCGAATGATAATGCAAGCATTCACAACAGCAAATCTATGACTCACATTCTGGAGGTCTGGGTAGAACATCTTCACTGCTTGTTAAATTCTGACCAAGCAAGTGAGTTAAGAGGAGCTCCATCTTTACTGAAGCCCAACGACGCAACTCAAAATTCTTTGAAAACATACAACTGGATAACCCATCCAATAAGGATGCCAAACAATTTTCTCGTGAAGGAGTATTCACCATTGAATCCAATAGTTCTAAAACAAATTAAGTATTTCTCAAAAAAGTGTTTAGATCATTAAGTTTTCGAAGCTTGTGTCTACTCAATAGCTATGCTTTTAGACATAATCTGATGACTTTTGATTTAACTAGAGGTAAATGTGGCGGAACAAAAATAATTTTTTACCCAAAAAAGATTTTGTCAGATTTCTTTGTGAAGGATCAAAATTTCAAACGTCTTCATGACAGAAAAATAAAATTTATAACTTTCTATCTTAGCTCAAATTCAAAAAAGGACAGCGGCCGAGAAGGAACAATACATAATAGCAAAGTATTTCAAAAACAAAACATATTAATTCATAAGCAAAACAGTATATCGAAACCCTGAGAACAAAAGAGAAAATTATGAAACCAAGTCAAAGTTTTCCAAAACCAAAGCAGAATTTTCCAAAAACAGAACAGAATTTTCAAAATGTGATAGAATATTTCAAAAAGCAAATTATAATTTTTAAAAAAACAAAACAAAAATTATTCATCAGGAATGAATTTGTCAATTTGTCCCACGAAACGGCATATTGAAAAAATAACAAATGTTCTGCCATGGAGTTTCACAAACTTAGAAGCACTTTTCTGTGGTGTGGTGACAAAAGACCACCATTCTTAACCTCAGTATGGACGTCAGTGTGTTCTGCTCTACACTTCACCTTTTTTTTCAAAGTTATTTGAAATTTGAAATTTATCAGCCCATAAACATGCTTGGAAGTAGCTTAGTTCAGTATCACAAAGAGAAGGGCTTTCGCAAGCTCTTGTCAAAAACCTCTCATTTCAAACTTACTTAACTTTAACCGGGCGAAAGTGATTAGACATAAGACAGTCAATACGAAAAACGAATATCAAGTGTTCTTTCAACACGTAAACAAATAAATATACAGGTGGCACATAATTGGGAACAAATAATCTTAACCATTGTTTCATTGAGCCCTTAAGTTGCTTAAGTTTTTAGTAATTCCAACACTAGTTGCTTGCATAATTGAACTTGTGCATTTGTCAATACAGCATATTTGACATAATGCTTCAACGTAGTTCTTTAAATAAAAGTAATTGGTTCAAATATAACTGATAGTTTCCAACTTAATGATCCACGTCTCATTAGTTTATAAAAAATATGGTATATACAAGCTTACCCTCACAGCTAATTATTTCCACTACCAATTGAATTCGACAAAACATCTCCTTTGTGTTGAAATTAAAGATGGAATTATTTGGATTACGTGATCTTGTGCCACTTTCTGCACTAGTTGTTTGATTTCCCAAGTCACCTGCACAAAAAAAACATATAAACATGCGACACATTGAAATTAAAAATATTTGGACCATTACATTACTGTCTTCTCTGGAATTGGAATAAATGCTTTTATTATAAATTTAAGAAATTCACACTAACCATTTGCAAATAAAATTAAAAAATCCTTCACAAAGTTGTTCAATCGTTTGAACTCTGCATCCTTTTCCTTCAATATGCTACGGATCACAATTAACAATGAGTCTTTACTTCGTTTCATTATGTCGGTTTGCGTGCAGTAATTAGAACCATTCTGACTCAAAACATGTTGCAAGATACTGAGAAGTCGTTCAACATCACACACTCCTAAGTCTTTTAGTGCAGCCACAAGCTGACCAGGGTTCACCACTGACACCAAAATATTTATAACATATAAGAAGAACTCTGAGTAAAGCATTGCTTCAGCTTTCTCTGTTAATACTGTCAAGCCATGTGTTACATTTGCACAAAGTTTCAGTGACATTGCTTGTTGGGCAAAAGGTTTGGTCTTCTCTTTCAATGATGGTGAAAATATCTTGTGCGATAATATTGGTCTAGTTTCACTTTCCGCATGTCCTAGTAACGGACTTGCTGCACCAAACGGAACAGTGCCAGGACAAGTGGCTTGAGATACTGAGATTGTAGAGTGAAGCAACAAAAGTGGTGGGTGTGTTTGAAAAGCTAAAAGAATAAAAGACAAGTATTGTTATACCTTTTCCATCTAGTAATATTTTATTTATGGCAATGCAAAGAAGGGACACACAATATCTGTCTATTTATTGGCATGTTTCTTTTAATCTCTTTAATCATTCGTATTCATTTATTCGGTTATTTACTTAACTATTTAAGACACTAAAGCATGATTGTGTTGTGTCCATATTTAGCAATTAAATAAGATAGGATGCTAGTAAAACCAAATTAAAAAAATCAAAAATCAAATTTAAAGATGATAATATATCATCTTTGAGGTGAATCCTAACTACAGACGACAAAACAAATATTTGATAACCGAACCTGGTTCATTATATTGTGTTGGTTGTCCCAGAAAATCTGATGCTTCTTTGACTTCTTTCAGCCTGAATGGATAACTAAAAGAAATAACAAACGTAACATAGCATGTGTTCATAACGCATGGGAGAAGAAGAAAAAAATAAACAATGAGGACTGTTTTTCAATATTTTTCTTTTTGTTCACACTACTAAATACGAGTTTTAAAATGAATCTTTTCGCTATTGAACTATGATCAATAAAGAAACTTTCAAACAAATTTAACATCTTCGAATACTGATAAAAAAATTGACACTAAACTAAGTAATGTGGAAATATCATCATGGACGAGCATAGCTATTTTGTTTTCTAAATGAAAGAAACATTGGAAGTAAATGGAACTTACTCTTCTGGAATCTCAACAGGCTGCTCCATTTCTTTTTTCAAATATTTAGAGTGACATTCCTGACAAAGCAGATAATAAGGAGAGCCAGTACCACAAAGGCCACCGAACCAGCCCCCAAGATATCTACCATTGCTGCGGTAACCATGGTGGCTATTGTGGCTTCCACAACCAGGATGATCATTGTGCATGTGTTGGTTGAAGTTGGGCACATCTTCTTTACAGATATCGCAATATATCGGTCCAGTATCTGGCTGGTGAAACTAAAAGAAAAACAAAAAAGATTTGAACTTACAAAGAACTTTAACTGTGCTTTAAGGTCAACTGCAATGCAAAAAAACAACATGCAAAAACTATAAATAAATGCTGTCTTAAATGAGTTAAAACAGAGAAAGCATTGAACTTACATTGTGTGCTAGTCTTGCAAATACTGAGGAATGACTGCCACCAGCAGCCAACATCTCTTCAGGATCAGGAAATTCATCATTCGGGTCAATCAAACCTAATAAATTGATCTGCTGCTCATCATCACCCATCATATCTTCTGGATTTCGAAAAAGTTGCGACAGTGTAGGGTAACCATCAAAAGTAACAGAGCCCTCTTGACTTTCTGTGCCAAACTTAAAATGAAATAAAATAACAACAATTTTTTGCAGTGCATGTGAATTTCCACTCTTTGGATTTCATACAACACAGATAATGCATAATGCACTGCAAAAAGCAAGCATTTGAATGCCTAAAATCACTAAATAGCGCAGAACTCATTTATAGTAATAATAGATCAACAGTTGTCACTTCAAACAGTCAACATTGGAAATATTATCTTCAAAATAAGCATCAAAATAGGCATGATTAGCGAGCAATCAGAAATTACCTCTGCTTCATCAACATGGTTTATTTCAAAATCATCATTGTTGTCATTACTACCAACAGATTCATCATCTGAATCAGGATTGTCGATTAACCATGTAACAAGATGTTGCAAATAACGTGACTGGTTATCATGTGAAATATTTTGATTCAAATTAATTGCTCGTCGTACTTGGATTTCTGAGAAGCCCATATTAACCAACTGTTCCAATATAACAGGTTCCCCAGGTAAAGTGGTACTTTCTGCTTGACTGAATTGAGCTTGCCTAAGTTTAACAGAAAGAAAGATCGATACACATTGCAATAACAAATAAGATGCACACTTTTCAAAGTTTTTAAACTAAAAAATACCTCAATAACCTGAAACGACTTCCTCCTATTCTCCTTTCTCTCTGATGTGACTCACGTTCCCTGAAAACAGAACGATTTTGAAGAGCAAACATTCTTCTACGACGTAATCCCAAAGCATCACGTAGCCCCAGAATGGTAGACCCATCATTGTTACTGTTGTTACTAGTCCTTGGCGAGATATTTCTAGCAACACTGCTTTGTGTAGTTGAAGATGCAGCACCTGATAAATTTGCAGTGGTTGTTGACATTTCCGCAGCATCACCAGTCAACTCCAGACCAACTGGCCGTGTGTAGAGTCTTCTAAACCTTGAGTTGCGCAGAAATGGGCCAGAAACATCTGGTGTATCATTTGACAAGCTTTCTTGCTCGGAGTTGTTTGGATTGTCATTATGATTAACCACAGCTGCTGCCACTCGCGTCTTAAAATATTTCTTGAACAAGTCTGGGTTTGATGGCTCAGGTTCTAAATAGGTAAGGTAGAATGCAATTTAAAAAATGATATGCTAATTCTAAAGGCTCATTGTAGACATACAGAAATTTACATACCGTAAATCACCGATTTAATGCCCTGGAAATTAATTTAAAAAATCAATTTTTACCCTGGGCGTTAAAACGGGAGGGGTGTTAAAATGAGAGGGGCGTTAATTAACATCATAACATTTTCCAATTATATGAAAATTTCAAAAATGCCAAAAATACAATTTTTCCTGAAGTATTAAATCATGTCCTGAGTTGAGGAGCAGCCTCGATATCCACCCAGTAACGATGAAAAACGGGTAAACATTATTTGCCTCCTCTTTCGCCATTACTTGCAGCTGGGTTTTCAGCCTTCCTGCTCTGCCAGCACAAAGTGAACCTTCCTTCAAACAATGAATTAACTGATAGCCCATGGTGGTTTAATTATTTTGAGAAACAAACCCTGGGCATTTATTCAGGTGTGGACATTTATTCCGGAGTGGGAATTTTTAACTAATTATCTGATTTTATCATGGGCTTTTGAGAGGGGTGTTAATTTGGGAGTGGGCGTTAAATTGGTCATTTACAGTACTCACAATGTAAGGTGGCAAATTACTATAAACATGTCTATTTTGCTAATATATTTTTTATTATGGTACAAAATTGCTACCCTTCAGCCAAACAAATATGCTCTTAGCTATGAAGCCACAAATAAAAAAGTAATTTAAAAGTAACATTACTAACTTCTTTCAAAAGTGAAATCTGGGCTATTCATGGCATTATGTAAAATATTTAAAGCTCGTTCTAATTCTGCCACTGTAATGTTTCTGCCAATAGCTGGGTATCGTTTTATTTGAGCTGATGCCATCAAAGTTTTTAAGAGACTGATGAATCTGTTGTTATCATCATCATCTGGCATTGTGACATCTTCTTCATTCTTCATCTTCTTGTTACTTTTTGATGAGGCTTCCGTGACAGCGCTCAACACAGAGTAATAATTGGAAAGTTTTGAAGCAAACTGTGAAGAACGCACAACTTCTAACAATGATTTAAGACTCAAAACAGTGAGCTGGGCAACTAACAACTTTTTGAATAACTTTTGACCTTCCTTGGACGTAAATATTTCCGGCCAATTTGGTGGCAAGGTTGCAAACAGTTCGCTTACATTGCAATTAATCATATCTCCCAGCATGGCCCTTGCTTCATTCAATAGTGATAGTAATTCAACAACAGATGCATTCATCATAGAAACATCAGGAATATCTTTGATGCATGATCGAAATTGGTCAGGTTTAATTTGGCTAAAATAGAAGCGAGTGGGAGAATTCAATTGCAAAGCCATTATGTAGATGTGCTGCCTTCTTTTTAATTATGAAGGATGCATAGCAACTAAATGAATAAACAAAAGTATATTACTTGATATTCAGTTTATCATTCCATTGCACGCAAACTTTGGTTCCTTTTGCAGCGGCACCTAATAACATTGCTCCACGACCAGTCTTGCTGATGCAATTACGTCCAGCACTAAGACCCCTATCAACTCCTGATAACACCACAAGCAAAGGAAAAAGCTGATCACAAAATCTGGTCATATCACCAATACTGTTCAAGTGCTACAAAAAAAGTAAGAATTTCATTTGACTGTCGTGTTAATCTAGAACTATGCTCCGCACTTTCTCTAATGACAGGTAAGGTGTGTTGAAAAAATATTAAAAACAAAGCAGGAACAATTCCAAACAGGTCAATGCTATATCCAATAATATATAATACTAATTCAAAGATAATATTAAATGGAAATTTAATTGCATACATTTTCTGCAACCAGTCGTTTCATGGCCAAGCATTCTTGTTGAAAGAGAGCACAGACAAATTTTGACCACACTGGATGAGAAAACAACAACAGAATTATTTTTCTTGCATATTCACATAATGCAAAAGGGGCTGGTGCGGATGCAGGTTCTTCACAATATACCATTTTTTCCTCATTCATCTTCTTCAAAGCCATTACTTTCACCTACAAACAAAACAAAACAAAGCAATATTGATATGTAAAATTCTATCATACACATTTATTTTCAAGATATTGGGATTCAGGACCCTTTTCCAAGGTGCAAATTGCTCAATCAATTGCAGAAAAAATTGCAGACAAAATTAATAATTAATCTTGATAATACACCATAACAAAACCAACAGCAAAAGTGCATGCAGCCAGGAAATAAAATGAAATTTACTTTTCTAGTGAACATTCAAATCAGAAAAAGTAAAGGAACATAACTAACCTTTTCTCCTGGATTCATCCCGTAAAACAAGATGCAAGGGTAAAGACCATCACAAGGCAGGTCAGTAAAAGCAACACGTAACTCTTCATCATTCTTTCCAAAAGACAAGGACCGATCATTTCGATTGTACAAGCATGTAATACAATCTCCTTGTGTGAACGAAGGAAGAATGATGGCCTTTTCGCCATTGTTGTAAAGTTTGCCATTATATGCACGATACAGCCACATTTCAGAAGTGAGTTGATAGTCACTGTTTTTAAATGGATATTGACAAACTCCAACACAAGTACCTTCGTTGCCCTGAATGTCTTTCGTAACATGGTACTAAAATGTTGTAAAAATCATGCGAAAATAAAACCTAAATAGTATTAATGTCAAAGATGAACAATTACACAAAAAATAATCCTCCTTACCATTAGGCAAAAAATGATCCCTCCAGCACTGAAGAGCAGAGTAGAGAGAAGAGTGATCAATCTTGATTGAGAAGTTGCAACTCTTAGGCACTCAGTTGAATCAATTCAAAATCAAAACAAACCTTGGAATGGAAAACTAAGATAATCTGGAAATATTAATATTACATGATTTATTGAAGAAGAAACAACTTAAAGGAGAACTAAGGGCAAAATGTTTTTTTTTCAAATTATTGCTTCTCTGAACCTATCCCTGACTATTAATTTTGAAAAAAATTGAAATATCGTTCAAAAACAAGCAAATAAGTGGCTACTTTCTCCTTCACGTTCGCCGCCATTGTTGCACGGTTGCTCGGGAAATCATTAAATTTGTGACCTCAAAGCCGCGAGACAAATTTATTGCCACTCGCTAATATCGAAGGAAGACAGTACTGACAGGCTGTTTAAATCCAGAAAAAATGGACAGGGCAACTTAAGTTTAGTCAGAAATGATGAACAAATCTTTCAGGCATGCAGAGGGCACCCTTTTAAAACAGAGAGTACTGAGAAAGGATCGAATAAATCACGCTAGTTACAAATAGTAGAGACGAAACTAAAAACGAAAGTAGATACGACGCAGACTTGGCTGACTTAAAGATTTACAGTATTTACCCACTATTATTGCTATGGAAAGCCTCAAGAGAGTAAAATAATTTGTTCCTTCATTTTGCTTACTTCTGGAACCACAAGTTTTGCTTGAAACAAATACTAAATCTCAGTAAAAGCCGCCATAAATGTTCACATTAGAAATTTGACTGGAAACAACTACCGTATTGTCCGGCGTATAAGTCGATACCATGTATAAGTCGAACCCCTTACTTGGAGGTATTTTTGGGACATGCTTGCTGTATTCGGTGTATAAGTCGAGTGGGTTTTCTGAGAGGTTGATTGAATTAACAATCAATAATTAACAAGCCGACTCAATTAAAATCGTATGACACGTCAAGGCTTGAAGCTGTGATGCGGAATAAAATTTTCATTGACATCGATAGCATGTGCCCTGCATCATTTTACTTCAGGAAGAAGAAATAATTTTCTCTAAAATTTTTTTTGATGCTATAACCGGAGTATAAGTCGAGTCTAATTTTTAGAGGGAAATTTATGGTCTCAAAAACTCGACTTATACGCCGGACAATACGGTATTCTTCGATTCCAAAATTCCAGTGTATTTTCATGTTTGCTTTGTTTACAAATACTTCTTTTTACTTACAACTACAATTCAATCCACATGATTAATCATAAAAAACGTCAACAAAAAATCTTTTAGACTTCTCCACTTTACCATTTTCACACACATTTACACAACATCACGTTTTGTGCTTCACTGATTATAATATTTGTTGATTTTGCAATCCGATTCTCCATCTCAGAAATATTTTGGAAACAACTTAGAAGTCATTTATTAATTGCAAGGTATTGTTACCAGACAAACATCTGAGATGGAGAACATTATCGTTGTTGTCTCACAATTCAGACAATGTCTCAATTTAAATTTATACGCAAACGATTTTTGAGAAAGCAAAGAAAATAAAGAATTAATGTTTTATATGTCTCAAACTTAAAACGTTATCGCGCAAATGTCAGTAAGTTCTCACAAATCATCCCCTGTAAACTACGCTGTCTTGTTGCTCGCGTATGTGACATCACATTTGATTACCGTGTTGGAGAAAATGGCGACGAGCGTATGTGCTATTTCTTCACATGTTTGCTTCTGTAACTGGAGAACTAGTACGATTTACAAGAAGAAATTTTACACACAAACTCTCTAACATATATGGGTTTGATAGAAGTCAAGTTGATTTTTGACCTTAGTTCTCCTTTAAGGAAAGTTATTTGAAAGAAACTTTAGGGTTAGACAATTGTAGGTGAGAGATGCAAAACAATTGTTTGACCATTTTTTACTCATTTTTGTATTGTCCCATCAAAATGAGGAATTGCTATGAATTAGCATTTTTCCACTTTCTGAGGGATATCCTTCTTCTTGTTGATTTAACTGATTAGCAATGAAAACTTGTTGACTGAATATAAGTTGGCCATGAATTTTATCTATCATTTATTATATTCATTTAACGAGATTGCCGTAACCTCTGTGCCGTTTACATCAATACAATTAGCTTATTTAACTTGTATGTTATTAATCTCTTGGAGTTATACCAATTTATTCAAACAATATTTTTATTATTATATGCCATTTATGGTACTATTTTATTTTTCATGGAAACTTTTTACATAAAAACTATCAGATCAAAAAATTGCTTACTTGATAATGGGAATACATCGTTGCTCATTTTCGCCTAATTCGTTTGAATCTCAACAGCTAATAGCACTTTATCTAATTGAATTGACTTCAAAAAATTTTACTTATGACTTTAACATCTGCAATTTTACTGCAATCAAATTCCCTTAATCACTATAAAAACAAAGCAAGTTGCTCTCACCTTCCACTCAAAGTAAAGACTAGTTGAAACAATATTTGTATCAACAACAGCAAAGCCTTTGCCACCCGAACCATGCAAGATTTGTCCCGCTTCTTCAACTTCTACATTAACATGTGTAGGGAAGAAGTTAACTGAGATATCTTCTTCATCATTTCCATGAAATGTATTGGATTTGTGGAATGGTTCATACCAAACGAATTTCGTAATACAGCTGAACAGCTTTCTTAAAACCTGAAAAATGGAGTAAAACATGGGGCATTCATTGAATCAATAACTACCTTTAATGTTCACACAAATAACATCAAATCATGTCAATAAAACCTACATTACATTACATAATAGCTTATATTATTTTACTTTACATTAACTTATTCCAGTTTTAAAATATTTCACTTGCATTTAACACATCCTAAAACTTTCTTACACAATGAAAGGGGAAGAATATCATTATTTTCTTTAAAGACAATCAATCTCAATCTTCCTACTCATCCTCACTCCCTATTTCATCCAACACAAGCTTTTTCATGCTACTTTCACCCCTTAAATGCCTATAAATTAGGCTTAGTGTTCACACATAAGTGTGATAGTTGATGATTCAAGTTAATTTGTAACTGCATAAATTTGGTTTGTGTTAAAATAATACTTGCGTTCATTTAACATAATTTACATTAACTTTAAAGTCCCCAACAAATTCCAACATTTTTTAGTCTGGCTTGTAAACTGTCTAATTTTCTTAAGAAGAAAAATTCAGATAAGAGGTATCGGCGCCAGCAGTTCATTGCTGTGTTCATACATTGCAATCCAATATCATGCGGAGAAAAAAAATTACCTCGTCAAAATCCGCGGCATTTTCTTCTTTTGCATTCTCTAGGATTATCTTGAGACATTTTAACACAATTAGGCGGAGATGCAAATAAGCTTTAGGAAGATCTGAAATAAAACATCAAGATTGTTAACTTTCCCATCATGTGACTTTGTAATCTATTAGTGAGGTTTACACTACATCCAAAAGATTAGGGAACAAGCACTACGGAAGAGGTAAAATAAGACACACAGGATGAGTAACATACCTAATAAATGGAAGAACAATGTGAACCATTTCTTTTCAAATAAACTCTGTGAAAAAACTTTACTCAGCAGGCAACACCGTTTCACGAACACCAGTTGTGAAGTTAATTCACGTTTTGCAATATCGCAGTCCTCTTCAAAAGATAAATTTTCAATCCAAGGTTGTAAATTATTCAAGCAGTGATCAGAAACCAAATTCAGACACTCCGTCGAAATTGTTTTCGTCCCATCACTGAAAAAAAGAAGTGCAGATTCTATGAACATATAGGCAAATCATTTCACAAAACGTTAATGTATACAGACAGGTTACATGTTTATACAAGCAGTACCTATTGTTTCATTAGAAAATAAATTAGAGCAAAAAGTTACATATTACCATGCAGTTTCCTGGCTGTGAGAGCCACATTTTGTTTAATAAGTGCAGATAATATGGAGTATCATTTGGTTGAATCATACAAAGAAACTCACATAAGCTGCAACACAATAGTTCTAAAGCATGCATTCTTGAACGAATCAACAATTTTCATCTCTCCTCCATTAGCACTGCCAATCACTGCACTTATGTTCACATTCCTGAGATCATCTGATGTAAAATATGAAGTTAATGTAGAATATAGCATCAGTAGGTTGAACGATCGTGAATCGTCTACAACTTTTGACTTGCTTGATAATTCCACAAGGGCATTTATGGTGTCTAAGAATCCGTGTTCCATATCTTCAACAATGTCACAGTTTACAGCTGTTATATTGTCCTATGTAATAACAACAAAAAGAAAAAAAAGAAAAAAGAAACATAAATCAAAAACGATAAAAACAAGGCTTCTACCTTTTTTTTCCAAAAGTTTCAAACTCGTATTAAATGATCCTTTAGGTAGTATACAGAACTTACAATCCACCTTTTCAAGTTACAGTAACCTGTCATGGCACGATCAATGAAAGCAGTTGCTTTGAGTAATTGCTTTATTCTAAACCAGTCTTTTGTTTCTTATTTAATGTATTGAATAGGGTGGTTTCTTATGTAATATAGGAAGGAAAAAATTCTGGATGCAATGATTGATATGATACAAACTTTTTCTGTGAGCACAGCTGGCCAAAAAAGATTTTAATAATTATTAATTTATCTCTATTAGGTTTCTTTTTTCATGTATAAATCAACAGCCACAGTTTCACTAGGGGAAATGATCTTGTGTTGAACTTTTTATGCATAAAAACATGCAGTTATTGCATTTTCGTTTTCAAGAAAGTCACATACTGTAATGCTTCAAATCAACACCCAGGGTGATTATTTAATTTTTCAAGCTCAAAGAGGTAATCTGACAAAAAAACAAAAACTTTACGATGCAAACTTGATTAGTGTGGTAACTGAAGCTAGCCAGCGATAACTTTTCAAAATAAATGCTTTTTGGAGTTTGGAGTTTCTGCACTTTTTCTTATTTCCAGAAAGTCTTGTTACATGTTCTTCGTCAATGAAAGCGGGAAGAAAAATGACCAGCTGCTTTCTGTAATTTGTTTATTACATAACACTTTTCATCATAGAGATGCTTTTTATTTTTATTGAATAGAAGCATTATGTTCATGAAAAAGTTGAAACAAACAATCAAATGATTCTGAGACGTGTATATTATCCAATCATATAAATTCCGGGAAATTCAATAAGTGAACGAAAAATACAACTTCGCCACTCCAAACGTAAGTAAATGAATGAACACTCTGCTGAGTTATGAAGAGTATAATCAACTCGGGATTTTAAAAAGCTAATATCTCCGGAACGGGGGCGTTTCTGCTCCTCAAACTTCCAGGGCTTTTGTGCAAGCAAAAATTCTTTAGGGGGTGTTTATTCGAGGGGGCTTACAAGTCTACTATTAAACTAAATTATACCTTAAAGTATGCTTCATGTCTGCTAACACATTCAGCTCGTTTTCCAAAGGCAGCATTCAGCATGTACATTTGACATGAATAAATAAAAGAAGGTTCGTCATTGATACTTCCATGAACCATTTGCTTCAATAAGTTGAAACAGTAAATTCGAGTCTAAAGAAAAATCCATGCAGACAGTTTAGTAAAAAAAATCAACCTCGGAGACAAGCATGCCATTAAGACTGGTATTTTATCTTGTTAAATGGTATTTTTCCAGGTCAAAAACTTATGTGTTTTACAAAGCAAAACAAAACGTTTATGCTGATACAAGATTCAATGATCACAAGATAAAACTGAACAAAAATTATGGCTGTTTTTGAATTTTCTTCCCCTGTCTGCTTTATAGAGAGTAATATAAGGTAAAAATCTTATTTCTGAAAAACTGTCTCATGGAGCGCCTGCTTACCAACTGTTCATTTTATGGAGACTGTGCTATCAGAGTTAGACTTAAAAAACCTTCTGTATATAGATGTAGTATCCATCTCTCCGCTTCATAGTGTCTCCATCTTAGTGTAAAACTCATTTTAAAGCAGCAGCAACTGACAAACGAATATTTAGTATCTAATCCAACACAAGCAATGCAGAAGATGAAGCAAAAATAAAAATTGCAAGGGTTATGATGATTCACTCAGCTTTCATAACAAAAATATTGGTATGAAAATGGTGCCATATTTAAAGTTTGTAATCACTGATTGTGAAAGTGTGCCGCATTTGATGGGATGATGACATTCTGTCAGTACTTAAATTTTCTGTCAAATGAGAATCACTAAACTTCAATCCTGAGAAGAGGGTTCAAAACAATCATGCACTTCAAAATAATAAAACAATGGCCTACCCGAGCCCTATCTGTTTGATTTTGTACGGCACATTCTAATACAGGTGTAGTAATCTTACTGGTCGCAGAACTCTTTAAAATCTTTAATACATCTCTGCATATAAACTCCATTGATTTAAATGTGAGAGTTTGATTTTCATTGGCTGCTGGTGGAAAACAAAACAATAGCAAGCTGCAGGCATGAATTGCTGAATGACATCGCTCAGTTAACTCCTCTGTGTTCTTGTCTTCTTCCATTAAGAGACCTAAAAAGAATGACACTTTTTTCATTGTTCTTAAAGTCATTCTTTTAGAACAATCAAAGTCGGTTCAATTATATTAAATATCTTTTTAAAAAGATGCGCTACTCACCAATATCTTGAGATTCTTCAGGTAAATTGAATACATTAAAATATACAGACAACACCAAGTCATAGATTCCAATTAAAATTCGATTGTTGCTGAAACATGATAAATTGTATATAATATATTGACATAATTTATTCAAATCAAGCAAGCAAAACAAACAACAACTAAAGTGTTTTACCATTTTCTACTTAGAATATCATTCATCAATCGACAATGGTGTATCATAGTTGCTAGTGCATAGCGGAGACATGCCAAAACCAGTGAATGCTCCTGTCTGTCCTCCGACAAGATTTCTGAAACAATGTCAAAAAGTATTGATAAAAGTCCTATATATGCTGTATAAACTGTGGTATTATTATTAAGTTAAGGTTCCTGTAAAGGAAAAAAACTCAAATATTAAAAAAATGGGATTTTTAGATGTTAGTACGCATATGACTTCAAATTTTCACATGCAATAATTTCCACACGGGAAAAAGTGATCTTTTTATCAAAAAATGAAAGTAT
>JAYJMG010055540.1:0-17135 GCA_036873935.1 Stomotoca atra
AAATTGCACTAGCATGAAACACCGTGTAGTAATTTTCAGTTAAATTTTTCATTTTTCACAACTTGATTAAAAATAAATGAATTTTTATTTGTATATAATATACATATGTCCTTTAATGTACACACACACATCTTACCATATACAAGATATAATACATTAATGCACATATTTATGTATCTCAGGGTTTCCTTATGCCTCTAAATTTATTTGAAAAATGAAAATTATATCACCATTATTCTCTTGCAAATTTGAAGTGAATTTCCCTTTTTTAAAATTCGTTCACCCCTAGCTACTTATTAGTAGGAGAGGTTTACTGTTCTATCAGACGTTGATGATGCAATTCTCAAATTAACCAACCCCATCTCCAGTCTCCTTGAAACATGGACACAACTACTACACAGGGGAAAATGGTAGAATGTACATGTCTCAAACTGGGATGAAACAGTCCATCTAGTGATATGTAATTGATTACACCAAAATCAAGTGAATTGCACATAGCTATCACACATCAAAGTGATACGAAAACAAGTGAATTTCCCAAGGAATTGGAATGACCTTTGAAAAGAGTTGTATCTCCTTATTATCTTTATTGTACCTTTTTATTGTATTATTGGAACATGAACTCGAATATTGCTAACAAACTACTCAAGGTTTTCAACATGAACTGTTTTGAATTATTGTTAAGATTAGTAAGTAAATCAGCATTTGGCACAATTTTTCAGGATGGATACATACCATGGTGCAGGTTTGTGGTATGTACAGTGTTCTAATGCAGACCCTGAGGACAAGACCAAACATTGTGAATCAACGACATATTCTGGATTTCAAATTGATACAACCACCATTACTACTTTTGTTAAACTTTGGAACTTACCTTTAGTGGTAAGTTCACTGTTTTTTAACTGGTATAGTTTTTGAAAAATATTTTTCACAGATTGTTAGCCCTCAAAGTTGTAAAAGAAGGCACCATGCACTCACATTTACAGAAGAAGTACTATGATGCTTTTGGACACGTTATACTGGCTCAGGAATTATATACTACGAGATTGTGTAAACCCTTGCGAAACCTTGTAGCATATAAGAAGTATTTAACATTAGTTTTTATAAATTTTAGAGCCTTAAAAGTGGAATAAATCTGAAAAGCCTTTGCTATAATTTTAATAAAATGTTGTTTGTTACTTTATTTTGATTATTACTTGTTTATGTCTACATCTTTAGTCTGATTTAAATGATGATGGAAGCTCTGTATACACCACTATTCACCAGCTATACATTTTGGTGGACAATGATGAAAGCAAAGCTGAACTCATAGGAGCCGTAAAGAGTTCTATAGTACAAAGCACTGAAAAGCAGATCCATTATCGAGGAGTTGTTGTGGACAGGTTTGGATGAACAAGATTTGTTTTTTCCTTTAGTCTATTCTTTCTTTTTTTTCTTTAATTTAATTTAATTTTGTTTACTTGCTTTCATATTTGTTAGTTTGAGGTATTTTCTTTGTAATTTCAGGAGAAAACATAAAAAGCATATGAGTTTGTTTGGTATTTTCGAAGACACCCCTCTACCTGCCATCATGTTAGAAATGTATGGTGATCGAAGATCCCCTGTCGTAAGTACATCTGCAATGTTGACCGATTTGCCCACTGTTGGGACATCCATCAATTGTTATTACGCATGACTATTTGCCAAATAAACGAAAAGCAATAATGATGAACCTGGCTGGCTAAAATAATGATCTTTGCTTATGAAAAGGCTTTATGAATTTTGCAAACATTCATCCCAATAAGATCCGAAACTTTGTTTTTAGTAATCCAACAGTTTCATAAACGTGCTAGCTCACCTGTTAGTATGTTACAATTACTATGCACTTTTATTCTGTTCTTTACATCGTATTTATCGTCATTATTTCGATCTGCTTTTTAATTCAAATAATTCATCTTTGAATGAAGTTTTGTGAACTGAAAAAAGAATGAGACTCATTTTGTCTTTTTTGCATCAATTTAAAGTTTACAGTCTAAGTACGGATAAGTTGTAATAAATTCCACTTCTACTAACTTTTCTCCCAATATGGATAGGATGTGCATATATAATTTCGTGCATTCTGAGAAATGCTTGAAAAATAGAGTTTTTTTTGAGCAAGTTGAACTTCTAAATCGGTTTGTTGAATGGTGATATGTGGAAAAATTATCCTTTTATCCTTTAATCTTTTATCATGTCTCTTTTATCATTATTGTCTTACTATTTTTGATTTATAGAGGCAGTTTGAACCCTTTTTCTCAGATGAAGACCTAACGGAAAAAAACATTAACAACTTTGTTTACAAGTACATTCATAATTCTGCAGGAATCGCTGCTGAAGTTGGTAAGCTGACTTTTTTTTGACATTGCAGAATGCAAAATTTAGGTAAATGGACTCACTTTGTTATAAATACATTAAGAGGGTGTTTAACTGACAGTTTGACACCAGCCAAAAACGGCCGTCACTTCTTCAAAGAATCAACTCGCAACTTTTTCTGTCCACAGCCCCCGACCAGAAAATGACATACCACCCCAAGCGCCAGCCTTCCTGAAATATCATGTCGCAAAAATAATGCTTGTGGGTATTTAAAAAACAACATAAAGCACATGTGCCTGTTTTAAAAACAATAGATTTTAGATGGTGTTATCTGAAATTATTTTTTTATTACTTTTTTTCGAAAAAAGTACTTTTCTTTTTATGATGTTATTTCTACGGAAACCCTAAACCCAAGTTGTGCTATTACAAAAACAAGATTTTGATTACCAATGTTTTATTTCATTTTTTGTCTTTGTATCTAACTTTTTACAATCTCTAGGTCATCTAAGTCAAAACTTCGATGAAATATCTCTTAAAAACAACTCGTGTTGCCAAATATGTCAAAAAAATTTAGTTCGAAAGTTTTTCCTACATTATAAAATATGTCAGAAAATTATTCTGCGGAAATTGGCAAAAAGGTCCGAAAACATTTTTGCAGAAGTTTTTCAGCTGAAATTTTTGGGTGTTAATGTAAGCTGCCTTGTCACTCATATATTACTTCTTTTTTTCTCACAATAATTTTAAAGATGAACTGCTGATCTTTAACGTGGACTTTATATTTTATGACAGCTTCAGAAATGTTCAACATGAAAACTAATAAGGATTTCGCAGGAAAGAAAGTCAAGTGCTTAATGGAGAACTAGGGTCAAAAATCAACTTAACTTCTATCAAACCCATATATGTTCGAGAGTTTGTGTGTAAAATTTCTTCACAGAATTCATACTAGTTCTCCAGTTAAAGAAGCAAACATATGAAGAAGTAGCAGCAGCACTTGTCGCCATTTTCTCCAACACAGTTACCAAATGTGGCGTCACAAACGCAAGGAACACACTTTGAACTAGACAGCGTAGTTTACAGGGAATGATTTGTGAGAACTTACTGATATTTACGCGATAAAGTTTAAGCTTGAGATATGAAAGTAACGTTCCTTCTTTCTCTTCTTTGTGCTTCTTTTACTTGTCATCTTTCAGTTTGTGCTTATGTATTCTTTGCGTTTTCAAAAATCACTCTGGTAACAACACCTTGTAACTAATAAACGACTTTTTAGTTATTTTCCAAATATTTCTAAAATGGAGAATCGGATTGCAAAATTCAACAAATATAAATATTAGTGAAGCGCAAGACGTGTCTTGTTTAAATGGTAAAGTAGAGAAGTCTAGAAGATTTTTATTGTTGTTTTTTATGATCATGTTGAATTAATCTTAAAAAGCAGTATTAGTAAACAACCAGACATGAAATTACGCTGGAATTTTGGAATCGAAGAATAGTCGTTTTCAGTTCTAATGTCAACATTTATTATTCATTCTTTCACTGAATTACTATTTGTTTCCAAAAAAACTTGTGTTGCAGTAAGCAAAATAAAGGTACAAATTATTTGACTCTCTTGAGGCTTTCATAGCAATAATGATGGGTAAATGCTGTAAATCTTTAAGTCAGGTTGAGCCTGAGTAGTCTCTACTTACATCTTTTAGTTTCCGTCTTTTCTATTTATGTTTGCTCACTGTATTCTTGATAGATTTCTTTATCATTTTTGACTAAACTTAATTTGCCCTGTGCATTTTTACTGGATTTTAACCGACCACCAGTACTGTCTTCCTTTGATATTAGCGAGCAGCAATGAATTTGTCTTGCAGCTGTGACGTCACAAATTTAATGATCTCCTGGAGCAGCCGTGCAACAATGACGGGGAGTGTGGAAAAGATATTAGCCACTTATTTGCTTCTCTTTTTTAAATTTTATTGGGAAGGATAGGTTCAGAGAAGAAATTAAAGCGATAATTTGAAAAAAAAATTTGACCGTAGTTCTCCTTTAAAAAAGTCTCTACAATTTGTACAGTGATGTTTGATCCACTCTACCAGTGGCTCCGCATCAAAAACAGTGGATTTAAGTCCTGATTGTGATTGTTGTACAATTTAAAAATTAGCACAGTTGTTGAATTTTAATAAGAAAAGACACCTGTTCCATTAGAACTGTAATGTTCTTGTACTGCTTTGCTGATGATAATAGACAATAATTACATTTAGCTTCAATTCATTCAATCCAGTCTATAAAATTGGATGAATGGACAAATCCTTCGGCAGAAGACAAAATGTTAGTTGCTGCATGTACCACTGGTATTTTAGTTATTTATTTTACATTATTACCATTTTGTTGATTTGTTTTAATTTCTTCGGATTATGGCTCATGAATCCATAAAAAAGGGAAAGTGTTCAATGTTCGATTAATAATAATAATTAAGTTAAATTCCCGCTATGTGTTTAGATCCAGAATTAATTCTGATTTGTGATCAGTTTAATGCAGCGTTTCGTCGTCTTGTGCGGACCATTTATGAGGATGGTCACATGGACTATCAATATACGTATGTTGATTTCACTGGGAAACCAAAATCTACAAAATCAAATGTAAGTATTTATTTGGCTCCAATGTGAGCAGTTGATCTAAGCTGTGTTCTGTGTTATGACCTTTAGTGTTTCCATCATGCCCTACACTCCAATTTGATTGATTTTTTTTTTCAGGGTCTTCCATCTTTACGCTTCTACAATTCGAATAAGGAGGACATTTTTAAAATTTCAAATATCTATGATTCAAGCCTAAGTGAAACTTCTTACACAGAAATGTTGGTATGGGCAACGGAAAAGATGGGGTAAGCCTTTGTTGAATGGTTGTGATAAGACTGAAAATATCATTTGCATAAGGAATAAGTACTTCAATTATTTTATTCAAGTATAATAATCTTGATTCCATCTTGCAAAATATGGCAACTAAAAATTGGTGCTTCATATCATAGTCATAAACTTACGAGGGAAGTATAAAATGAGACTGCATGGGATTCAAACCCATATATTACTGCACATGCAGGAAATCCTACTATACTTCCGCGGTTTTGCGGGTTTGGCCTAATTCCGTGAAAGTTTCTGGTCTTAAACTACTAATTTTTAAAAAAATTGAGAAATCACTCAAAAGAAACAAATAAGAGGCTAACGCTTGCCGCCATTGTTGCACAGCCGCGAGACAACTTTTTTGAAGGAAACAGTGCTGACAAGCCGAATGAATAGGGCAAATTAAGTTTAGTCAACAATGATGAAAAAATCTATCAGCAATACAGAGAGCACATTTTTGAAACAGAGAGTACTGAGAAAGAATTGAAAAAACAATGCTTAGTAAAAAATAGCAGAGGCGAAGCTAAAAACGAAAGTAGAGACGACACAGACTTTGGCTGACTGATAAAGATTTACAGTGTTTACGTATTATTATTGCTAAAAGCATTGCTTACTTCTGGAACTACAAGTTTTGCTTGAAAAAATAGTAAATCTCAGTAAAAGATGCCATAAATGTTGACATTAGAAATTTAACTGAAAACTACTATTCTTTGATTCTAAAATTCAATCATATTTTCATGTTTCTTCTTTTTGCTAACAACGATGAGCTGTAAGATTCATTCAACACGACCATAAAAAGCATCAACAAAAATCTTCTCTACTTTACCATTTAAACACATTTACACAAGACATGTTTTGTGCTTCACTGATTTTAATATTTGTTGATTTTTGCAATTTGATTCTCCATCTCAGAGCCGAAATATTTTTGGCTGCTATGTATGTTCCTGTGGTATTTACATTGTTCCAGAACAAATTCGTTAATTCGTTAATCAAAGGTAAATGAAAACGCTCAGTAACCTTTCCGTAACGTGAACACAGTCCAAGAATTGATGAATGGCGTTCTCTTAACACTGTACCCCAGGGGAAGGTGACTTGCACTCCTCCTATAAAAGAAGAAAAATGCACTTTTTCAAAAGTACATTTAACACGACTCAAATTAAATGAAGGCACAAGCTAATCATCTGGTCCGTGGGCTGATAAAATTGCAAAACTTGAATGACCAATCCCAGTCACTCTAAAAAGAGCTTATTTCTTTTTCATTTCCTATTTTCAAATAAGTGTTCATATAACATGTCACATCTCTGGAAAAGCTTACTTATCGACACTGCATTTCTTTTTGTATCCTGCATATAACAATATTTAAAACCATTTTCATCAGCAAATTTCAAAGCATGGCAGGGAGGAAATTCATGATTCATTGCTCCTAAATAATGTCCATTATTTCTCTGGCTAGCCTTGTTATGGCTGGGAGCATTCACACGATAAATACATTGCCGTACTCTGAGCCATCTCAATGGTTTATCATTATTAAAGAGCTTGGATATTCATGGCCTGTTGGAAACGGCATGCTTCTGCCACATCTTCATGTTATAATCTCCTTTGAACAACAGATCTTACCTCACCTTGATTTAGAAGTTGAAACACAAATCGACCATTCCTCACAGATAGAAAAACAATATTATTTGAACCTGAATCTAACCTAAACTTTTGTGAAAATAGTACTATCTTCCGATAAACAAAATAGTGTTAGCAATACTATTTTTTGTTGCTTTAGCATCACCCGCAAAGACAATAAGAAACAATGATTACCATTTTCACACTCTGTCCAACTGGCTGGATAAAAAACATAAATTTCAAACTTAACTTGCATAAACTTGACTTTAAACTTGAACAACAACCTTTTTTCTTACAAATTCTACTTCTGTGAATTCAGCAAATCTGTAGACGCAGTGAATTGAAGATTTTTATTGCACAAAAACACAGATGAAACAAAACAAAAACAAAAAGCTTTGTTATACTTTTTTAGGCAAGTCTTATCGATCTCTGCACTTTGTCCACATTCAGCTACACTTCTCTTTCTTGGCTTTTACTCAACTGCTTTGCTTTCCTCAAAGCAAACAACAAATCAAAAAAAGTTTCCGCTCTCTTTCGTGATTTTTTTTTTGTAGTTTATTTTGAAGTACCATTTTTAGGACAACAATGCAATGCAATGTTCGTTGGAGAACTCAACGCAGCATAAGCGCTTCACTCACTGCTGAATCTATACCGATACCTCTAAAATGCCTGGGAAGACATAGAATGACCCCCAAAAGTTGGGCAAATAATCGCTGGACAAGGTGACATGATGTCAGTTCCGTCGCACTCTTTTCTTGACAATGTATGCTCTATGAAAACTATGAACACAGCTGTCACACTCAGCAAATAATATATGATTAATGCAAAAAAATTGTCTTCTTGGTTATCAAGATTAGAATAATGATACTGGAGATGAGGTTGTCTAAAATGGGGAAAGTGAACAAACAAGACTGATGTGGCAATGCAGAACTTCCAGTCCAAAAGCTAGGGACTAGGGCCTAGGGGCTTTGCTTCGATTAGGTTTATGCTCAGGCAGTGTAAGCTGGGATCAGTTGTCCTGTACAAAATCTTGGTGGTGGATTAGGGCATGATTATGTATGGTCAGGGCTTCAAAAGCAAAGTGAGTAGATACAATCATTACTAACAGCAGTATTGCTTATTGCATTTGGGAATTTGTCATATTTTTTTCTGTTGGATGCCTTGAAGCCCTGATGATGATAGTTTCAACTCATTGCCAGTTCGGTTCCATTTCTCAGTATAATAATGCAAAAAAATTTAAAAATCATCTGAGTGTAATATCTGTGGCTTCTAAGAGAAAAATCTGGAGCTCAGCATCTTGTTAAGCATCAATGGCTATGCCATTAATTACCTTAGTTCCTTTGATTTTTGCGCCCCTTTTATTTTTGCTCCCTCTATTTTCCGCGCCTTAAATTTTCGCTCATCCTTCAAATTTCATGCACCCATCACTGAACTTTTTTCATGCGCATTTTTTTTAATGGTTTTGTGAATTGTTGCAGTTGTTAGGTATAAACTAATGTAAAAAAAAATGGTTATTCCTGCTTTGACTACTTCCTTATGCCCCAGCATTGAAATGGCATGTCTCTATGTCATGTTACTATAGAGTTCAAAGTGTCTTTTTGTTTATTAACGTTTTTTGAGCCATTTTTCAATTTCACGCACCTTTAATTTTCGTTTTAATATTCACCTTTAACCTTTTAATATTCAAAAATGGGCCTTTTTCGTGCACCCTTTTATTTTCGCGCATTTCTCCTGCTCGAAAATAAAAGGGGTGCAAAAATTAAAGGAACTAAGGTATCAGAAAACGTGAAAGTGCGGAATTGACCCTCTCAGTAAATGATTTAAGCTGGATTACCATTTTAACGAGGAGGTCAGGCTGGGACAGTAGGATCTTTTTTAATCGAGTAATAAATTTTGCTTTACAAGATTAAAAAAACAAACAAAACTGTGACCATATTGATCTTTTTTGCGGTGACTATAATGGTAAGTCATAAAAAATTAATTTTCCTGAGATTCGCTTAACCCACTTCCATCCCATCTTCCTGTGCACTTGCGACATGGCTCAAGTTATTGAAATCTTCATAGCCACTTTGCAAAGGAAAGAAAAAAATGTAAAATAACTTGTGTCATACATCTGCCACCATATGTAGTATCATGTATTGTGAAGATAATTGGAGTTGTTATCTTTTGGTGGATGTTTATCAACAAAAGCAAGATGAACAAAAAACATAACGAAATCATTAACAGAAGAAGTAACATTGTAAAAAAAGGAAAAGAAAAATCAATCATTTACCTTTATGCAACTTTCAACATCTTTCAACAAAGAGTAAAATGCCGTTTGAAACTTTATCTCCAGTGCAAATAAGCTTCGCTATAATTTTACTCATATTCACAGGTTTTGCTAATGTATTTCAGCTATTTTATGTATTTCTCATCTCAACACGAAGATTTCTGCATACACAAAGGTTGTATATAGTGGCCAATTTATGTGTGGCTGATATACTAAGCTGTCTCGTGGTGTTTAGCATTGCGTTGATGCCGTGGAATGAACTTAGCAGTCCCCAAGAAATGGTTCGTTCAGCGATTACAACTATTGCTAACATGACATCATTGAACTCGACATTTCTCATATGCATGGAGAGATACATCAAAGTTGTATATCCATTACACCATGAACTCATTTTTAACAAAAGACGTTTTTTGATTTGTTTGACGATGACATGGCTATCGTCCATTGCTGTTGCTATAATTCTAGCTTTTGGAGCCCAACAAACACTTGACCGCATAGCTATAACATCTGTTTTTACAGTGGCTGTCACAGCCTGTGCACTTGCGACATCGATTTACGTCAAAAAAGTACTTAGTACTCACGAGATGTCAATAACAAAGCAACAAAATCATTTTGGTGTCCAGAGCGAAAAGCTTTCTATTTTCCGTCGAATAAAAGGCAGCGTTAAAGATTCCGTCAAGCTCAGTGTCTGCACAATTTTAATTGTCCTGGCACGACACACCACTCACTCTTTTTATCTGATTCTGAACAGTCCCGTGTTGGGTGTTTTGACCTTTCTTCTAATAGTTGTGTATAATGTATCAAACCCTTTCCTATACTATATGACGATCAGAGAGCTAAGAGATGAAATCAAAAGAGTGATTCGGATATTAATTACTGCAACTGCGAGACTTGGTAATAACATTGCTCCAATTGATGAAAGACAAAACAGGACAATTCCTATATAGCCCTGCTAAGTACCATTCTTTGGTTGTCTCCTTTACGCCGCAGTGTGACGTAAAAGTTTATTTCATAATTGTCAAAGTTACTGACACTGTTCACATTTAATGCAAGGTAACCTCTGATGATACAACATGTTTGAACACTGAAGAGCACCTGTAAGGGAGAAATAGCCTTACAAAATTTTAGAAAGCAGTAGTAACAAAAATGGTGAATTTGACTGCACAATTTTGGGCAATATGGTTCCAAGTTTTCTAAGACGGCGGTAATGTTTATAGAACAATAGAAAAAATATGCAGAAAATGTGAGTTTTATATGGCAGCTTTTTAGTTCTTTATTTAACATTCTCTAGAAATTTCATTGCTCAAATAACAAAAATAATCAGATATTCAACATAAACTGGAATCTGGTTAATACAGGCTGACAGAGTCCTCAAGTCTATGGTGAACAAAACTTATAAATGTACAAAATTTGCACAAACATTGCCCCCATATTTCAATGAGATGTTATTATACAAATTTGGTTGGTTAGAGACACATATACTTGATTGACACATGATGCCGCAATGATTCAAATAAACGCTCTGGGCGCAGGAGTTTTACCTGGGCGTCTATTCGAGATGGGCGCTACAAAGACCCTGATTAAATTTTCAATATTAGGACTCAGCATAATAGGAAAGAACTATGAGAAGTTTGCTGTATTCTAGAGTATGAATGAAAAAAAGAGATGAAAAATAAACAGTTGGTCAATTTTTGGCCTCAATTCACCATGCAAACATTTTGACCCCACCTCGCATTGAGTTATTATTCTCTTACTCTGTAAAAGTTGAGGCCTACCTCTCTCAGAGTTAAGAAAATAATTATTCAACCCTTATTGTGGTGCAGAGATGTAATATCATGTCTGAGTTTGTCGTATGCTAAAAAATTGTCAACTCAGCAATCCTCTGGGAGCCCATTAATATGAAATATTTTTTGAATGTCCCAGTCAGCGATATCCTCAAGCTCTTTCCTACTACCGCTATGCGGTAGTAAAAACTCAATCTTAAATTGAATAATGAAACTCAATTTTTTGCTTAGATTTTTTTTCACTGCGAAAAAACTTTAATTAACATCGTGTCGCGTAATTTTAAGTAAAAACTACTGCTAATCATTGCTAAAACTTCAAAATTTTCCAAGACTTTGTCCCTAGACCCCATCGGGGGTCTAACAGCCTCTCCCAAAACCCCAGCTGTTGAGGTTTAAACTCAATTCTATTTGAAAAACGGTAGTAGCTAAAAATGCTTTGAAATATCCCTGCCAGTGACGAGTCTAGCTGAACGTTGCATTGAACATTCCAGAAAAACAAAATGAGAAAACCATATGATGTATGATTTTTTGGTCTACACTATTTTTTTAGACTTGAGAAAAAACATAAATACAAAAATTGAGACTGCATAGTTGCTATCTTTTGCAAAAATCTTTACCATAATATATTTTTGGAATTTGTATTTAATTTAATATTCAGTTTTTGGATAAGTATTTACCATTTTTCATCTTATCATGCCATTATTCTTTACTTGTCAAGAATACCATAAATGCTCGATTTAGCGCCCCCTCTAGATTTAGGGCCCCTCTTGATTAAGCGCCCCCTTTTCAGATCAAATTTTTAAATAAGCACGCCTCTCGATTAAGCGCCCCCAGGGCTTCTATAAATGAAAATATTTTAATAGCAAAAGGGGCACTTAATTGAGCTTGCTTGCTTTGAAAAGGGGTGCTTATTTGAATTTTTGGGTTAAACAGGAAAAAATCGTTGATTTAAAGAAAATATAATGCAGTTCAATAAGAATTGAGACAATTCAATTTGAATCTGAACACTCCTGACGTCTGCAGTTAAAAGTGTCAGCGATCTGGGAATTCGTGACACAATAGAAATTTCACACATTTCTTTGCTGGAGAAGAATTTAGATCTTGTAAGCTTCTCGAGTAATTAAAGTTAATTATAAATAATTTAAATGTTGACATTGCTGTAAGCACAAAGCTTTAGAAAGTCGTACACGTTGACTATAAGTTCTTTAATTGCACGCCAAGACGATAAACGATCCCTTAAGAAAATACAACAGTTTATATCCGCCGAACAGGCACGGAATCAAAAAAAAATGTTCGTTACATATTCGATGATTTCGCCAAAAGGTCAAGCGCAAGGGACGAAATTTTTGTTCGATAAAGTGTGTCGAGTGTTCGCTATAAGCAGCAGCTGCGATTCTGTGACAGGAACCGAAACCGGTCCGGTCTTCTGAAACTGATGCCACCTGCCAAGTTTGGTTGTTTAGCAGTATTTTTTTGTGGAGAAAGATGTTAAGAATAAACTTCCAGTACCAAATTTACCCAAATCGTGATGTCATCAATAGGCATGGTCCAATATTTGATTACAATGATTACACCTGTCAAAATTCGACGCATAGCGGTGCTTTGTTTGGGAGATTGACATTAATAAATTTTTGTTGGTATCCAGTCTAAAATGTTTAGCGTGTCAAAGCTAATTTGATTGATTTGCGGAAAATAAAGAAAAAGTACATGAACACTGACGAAACCAAAGAGGGCAGGTAAATCCCGAGTTAAGAAAACCAAATTAGAGTTATGGCGCATTATGACATCACGAATTCAAATTTTCAAAATATCATAACTTAAGGTTTTTTTCGAATTAAAAAAGTAAAAATCTAGAGTTATATGACTATGGGGTTTTTTTTTGGAATAAAAAAAGGGAGTTAAATATTATATTTATTTATTTTATTTTATTCTAGAAAAGTTTTGATTTTGAAAAAACACCCATTGTGTTCTAAGGAATTTGAACTTACTTGACCTTGTTAAAAAAGGGTTAAAAAAATTTTTGTAAGTGACTGCAGCAAATGTGGACTGATTTTTAAACCAGTCCAAAATAATGTAAGTTACAGAAGTTTGTGTCATCTGTGCTACGTCATGAAAATAAATAAGGTCTTTATTTTCATGACATTAGTTACTATGGCAGATGAGGCTCACCGGATCAAATGAAAGAGGTAAGCAGTAAACACCCAGTTGTGTACTACCTTGGTACTATTTGTACAGAGTGCCTAATTTACATTTACATTTCCACGCACAAGCACAGACTTAAATCATGCAAACTGTCTTAAAATACATCCATCGAAGTGCGTGCAAGGAGTACAACGACTTTATGCCACGCAAAATAAAATATTTTGTGACAGCAACTTATTGACGTAGCAATTTATGTGGCAAAAATAAGAAAAAAATGGTCTGTTATTTTTGTGACAAGCAATTTTATGTACGCTTTTTAATATGCTTTTGTAGTAAAAGATGCACGTATCTTGCCAAATTAAGCCACAAGGTGGCCTTGCAATGCAGTGACACAAACTACTGTAAAACAATGAAAGCCTTTGTTCTTTTCCGGAAGAAAACCAAAAGAAAATGCATAAATGTACGAAAAAGATGCTGGTAGAAACGACTGATATTTAACGCTGGTTAGGTAGGGTAAAGAAAGTAAATATAAATAAGAAATAAACAACTCAGGATTTTTATTTTTTTTAAAAAAAGCGAGTTGTATAACCCTGGAATTTTATTCCAAGGAAAAAAACGAGTTAAACCTGATTTATGATATTTGGAAATTCTATTTGCGACGTCATAAATCTTCCTCTTTTTTTAATTCAGGTTTTATAACTTGGGATTTCCCTGCCCCAAACCAAAGCCTTTTGTGCTATCGCAGGAAGTCAAATATTGATATTATTGGTACCAAAAGTAATAAAATTCTTTGGAGTTTTTGTCAACATGCGCGTTAATTCCTTTTAGTTTTCAAAATGTGTGTTGTTTTTTTCAAATAAAATTAAATCATGTATTTGAAGACATTTTGATAGTCATTTTATGCTTTTTTGCTTCAGTTCTTGTGCGGGCAATATTTTACGAACTTTTCTGTCAGTGACTGTGCCTTGTGATAATTTAAAATCAAACTTAGAAAAGAAACATTAATTCGAATTATCACATACCTATACTAAAGTTATCTAAAGCATATAGCATTATTTATTGACACTTTGTTTCTTTTTCTATTTTCAGAATAAAGCTCAGACCTTTACCTCCAGCTGCTAGTGATTTTGTTAATCTGCCAGATCAAGCTATGGTTAATGAAAACAATGAAATTTTCAAACGCGAAGAAGACACGCTATCCCATCTGCAGGATGATGAGATCGCCAATGACGCAGAAGTTAGAAGAGCGAAAACGTTTTATCGTGATAATGTAGAACAACTTACTGACCAAAATTTTAACCAAACTGTTACACAATTTGAATTGGTTGTCGTGTTGTTTTACATCACATGGGATGATCGAAGTTATTTGTTTCAACCAGTGTTTAAGAAAATTCATGATAAACTTGGTAGGTGTATTATTCTAAGTGCGTTGTCAAGGTTACTGTAAAGGAACACACCTTTGGTTTTTGCCAAAATATTTCCCAAATGTTAAGGATACTGTTCGGACTACATCCTCAAAAAGCTGCACTTTTTTGAACTCCTTTTATGAAATTGATGACATAGATTAAGTTTCTGAAATCAGAATTTGAAATTTCAGTTAGTTTGGCTGAAAAGTGGAAATAAGTAACACTATTCATGTTTTTTTCTACAGATCGCATTGTCAAAAAGTGTAAATTGCATAAAAATCTTTAAAACGTAAAATTTCGGTTTGATTTTTTCATTGTTTTGCCAACTTTGGCGAGTTCCCTTTTCCCCTTGGTTTGCACGAAATTCTTTGAAACAAGGTTCATTTTAACCAATGAAATCTCAGTGACAAAAGTTTTTCAAATTTTTACCACATTGTCAAGTAATTCTAGTTTTACATGTCGCTAAATCTGCTTCTATTGTAAAATAATGTTTAACAAGCCATTCTGCGAGTTTAAAAGCTTTATTCAGAAAACTGAGGCAAATTTTTTTGACGAATAAGATCACAAACATGTGGACGTTAAAAATGTTTAAATTTGATAAGATATATATAGGGGACTTATTACTCAAAAACCATAAAAGTTCGAACTTTTTTAATTCCTTAACATTGAAATATTTTGAAAATTAAATGCAACCATGATAAAGGAAATTTAAAGGGCTTTCAGAATATATATATATACTTTTATTCATGAAAATAAAACGGAAATAGAGTTAGCGTGTAACAAAGGCTTGATTTGGTTTTGCATTTTAGCTGTTGACAGCCCTGGGAGTACCATTTCTACCAAGCTTGCTAAAGTCAATTGTCAGGATGCTTATGATACATGTATGGAACAGAACACCTTAAAATACCCCGTCATCAGGGTGTTTAAGTAAGTGTTCTTGAGTGCAATATAATGCTCATGTAATCTGTGTCAAACCGATGATATACGAGATAGGCCATTGGAAAAAGAGAAAAAACACAAGATTTTCAACAAACTTCCATTTTTGAGTTTATTTTGAAAGATTCATTTCTGAGGTGATATTCTGTTCTGTTTGAAGGTTAGTGTGCCACACAAAAAAGTGTGCTTGTTAATTGCGAGCGCCAAACACCAAAAGGCCTCCTTGATAAGAAACTTTGAGTAAAGAAATCTCAAAACAAAAGTCGCTCCATATAACCATGCTCTCCACTTTCTGGATCTGCTAGTTGATGATTAAATTTTTTATGAATTTGTTTCTTATGTTACAGGCATGGAAACGTTTACTTGGATTATCAAGGGTTGTTTGATGATACTCATTTACTGCAGGCTGTACGATTGTAAGTTAGTCATACACCCTTCTTTACAATAGTTGCATGTCATATGCCCTTCTTTACATTAGTTGCATTTTATATTCCCATTGTTCATTAAAGTTGTTTGTGACTTCAAAGTGTTGGCATGAAAAATAAAAAGATGTCTGTGAAATGGTTGTGAGCGTAGTTCTTCTCCAGATTATTAGTTAGTGAAATAAATCTCTGTATGGATTTCATTTTCTCCAGGAGATATGAGTTTTTCATGCACTTGTCAATGTTATCACTCAGGAATTTCTACTTTTCTTGTCACACTTCAACATTTCAGTGGGCTCTGAAATTAAGCAGTGCGAATCATTTTTAAAATAGTAGTTATTGCATTTTTAATTCAAGTCAAAAGAAATACTTAATTTGTTGACGATTAGTGTTGCATGACATGCACAGGGAAAGATGTGTATCCTAATGCTTCGATTAAACGCCTGGGCGTTTATTAAATATTTCCATTTGCAAGGAGGCGTTTAAACGAGGGGGGTGTTTGAAAGAAGGGGGCATTTATTGAAAAATACAAAAGTCAGCTTTTAGACAAGTTGAAAAAAAGATGCAGAAATTCTTGAAAGAGAACTTTCGAAGAGGAAGGAACTGTTTCCGACAATAAGAATTATATTCAGACGAAAAGGAGTGTACAGAAAGTTTCCTGTTTATAGGGATAGTAAGAAGGGGACGTTTAATTGGTGCATTACGGTATGTATGTTTGTAAAGATATTTATGTATGTTTGTGTTTTTATTCACATTTTTTTTCATTCAGGTATCAAGAACCAGCCTTGATAGAACTAAACGAGCATAATGTCATCGCATTCACTAAGGGGAAAGAACCCATGCCAACTGCTATCTTCGTGCCTGTCTCATTTTTAGCCTGGTTTTCACATGTAGAGAATAATAAAAGTAGGTAGAATTTTTTTTTTTTTCTATCTGTATAATCTTCATAAGGAGGAAGAAAATAACAGCAGGAAAAGAATGACAGTTTTCTTTTTTTTCTTTTGACGACTTGGAATAATCGTTTCTCCCTTGAAATAAAAGAGAGCTTGTTCACCTCACGAGATAGTCTTCTGCTAAACCGAAACATCACCTCAGCAAGGTCACGGTTATATTTATTTGCATAGCACATTCGATTATGTCTTACAATGGTTTCTTGATGACTTGAAAAACTGTCGCCATTTTTCTTTTCCTGTTTTTCATGCTTATTCCTTCACTAGTGATCTGCCTGAATAATCAGATTCATTTCAGGGGGCTCAGGTGAGTTACGGACTGAGCACAATGCATGAAATTCAACCGGCGCTATGCGCGCATGGAATTACTTGACGAATTCAATGGTTTTAATTCACTTTTGG
>JAYJMG010056651.1:0-17100 GCA_036873935.1 Stomotoca atra
GTATTCGTTTCTTTGTACTTTATTTAGAGTCGGTATATGCAAATTCTACTCGAAACCAGCCTAAACGTAAGAAGAATTTCAACGCGTGATTCGTTAATATGCAAAGCATTTTCTTGTTATTGATTGATATGAAAGAATTAATTTAGTTTGGGATTTTTTGAGTTGCAAGTGCATAAAAAAATTTTGCCAGTTTTTTTGAGAAGTTATTAACAAAAGAGTATGGTTGTTTGTTTTTCTTTCGTATCAACGTCATCATGTTCAGCAGACTTTGAACTACAAAACGGTACTACAGATTATTTTTTTGTTACGTCATTCTCAAGATATTTGAAAAATAACCAACAGAATGTGTTTTTCGCTATCTTGTACAGTTCCGGGGTATATCTTCGGAACAAAAACGAAACAAAAACGAAACAAAAAAATTAGACATCGTTGTGAAGCCCAAAGTGTGAGCTTTCCAACGAGGTACCTCTCCTCCACAGAGCTTTTTGCATACTCTTTTGTTAACATAAACTATAGACCTACCCCCTTGAAATTTATTCTCGAGAAAAATGAATTTTATACATTTTTAAGACAGCAAGTACCTTCAGCATACTAACAACGTTGTGTATTGTTGTAAAAGACACAGATGATCTTCTTTACTAGTGTTTAGATTTACTCACAAGTGCACATGTTTCTTCAATAAAAACTTCTCAGAATCACAAAATAAAAAAGACATATAGATGACAAGAAAATAGAGTCATAGGAAAAGCCAAAAAGCCAAAAAAACTATGAAACTACTGCTGTTGACAATCAAAGATTTATTAAAATTAGAATGTTTTGATGTTCACTAATCACAAAGCGATATTTTATTATGCAGAGCATGTGTTGTTGCAAAAAGATATGCGATAACGACGTGCTCTTATTGTTTAATGAAAATGTTGCAATCAAGTAAATATTCCTTGAGCATGGAAATATATTCCATGGATTCTGATTTGGAATAATTTGGCTCTGATGAAATTCCATGCGTTTCCCATGTTACTTCCATAGTTCACTACTCTGGCAGAAAAATGTTCAGGACACAAGTAAATTTCCACAGAATCAAAATTTTAAGGTAAATAATAATCCTGACTTCCTAAAGTAAATGAATTTCAACAAAAAGTGCGGTATCGCAACAGTCAGGAAATATTTTACTCTCACAAAAATATACGATATTTTAAGGTAAAATTCCACAATTTTTTCCAATATGTAAAGTATATAACAAAGATTTTACCAATTATAAAGTTGTAGCAAAGTCTTCTGTGAATTTCAAAGTTAAAAATTCAAATCTTTCGCATATCAAATAAATTACACTAAACTCTAAAAACTCACAAAAAATTAAGGTCCACTTAAAATAAAGCAAGAAAGACATTTTAGTAAAAAACACAAACATAATAATTACCTTTTTCTTTGATTGTGAATGGAAAATTACATGCCTCCATTATTTTTATACTCATTTGCAAACACACACACACACCCTTTTTTCAAAGTATAGATTGTTCTGTTCCATGCTGTTCCAGGCTTTTCCATTGAATACTCATAGCATGGAAAAGCCTTGAAATTCCATGCAATACCTTGTTTTGACCATGCTTTTTATACCAGAGTTTTAGAAGTTATAATTCATAATGACAATACGAGCAGCGTCCGAGCCAAAAAATGATATGATACTATATATAGTATATAGATCATTATCATATAATAATATAATGCAATGTATTATATACGTATGTTTTTCACAGTGTAAATTTTTAGGCAACTGCATTTGAAACTCAGGCTTAACTTCTTGTTCCAGCAGAGGTTTGATTTCAAGTCCAGATTCCATATTTCTTATTTGTGGCAGCATGGAAGTGATTAGGATAGATGATGCAGAGTTATGTATTGCAGTGTTTCCGAGATTACAAGCTTAACTGAATTGCCATTAACCTGTAATTGGTATATTTTATCTAGTCATTTTATGTATAACTTTCAAAATTCCTTGCTCAGCAATTCAAAATCGATACAGCCATTACAATTTCACAAATGTTCAGGAATTTTCAATCTGAAACAGTGTTGAATCAAGAGTGAGCTATAAGTGAAGAAGAAGAAGCTTGTGTGTTGTTCTGAGATCATCTGTTACTAAAAATATATATTTATATTAGAACTGCGGAGCTATTGTAAGAAATAATATTCTGGATTACCGTCTCTGAACCATTTGTTTCTCCGAGTCAAAGTTTTTTGCTTGTAATTAAATTATATTTTCAATAATTCGGTAATATTTATTTTAAGAATACTTGGTGGAAATGTCGGAATCCCTTTTTGATGGTATTGATTTGGCACCACCAGATGCTGTATTTGGTTTGGTTGCAGAATTTAAAGCTGATCAACATCCAGATAAAATAAGTCTAATTGTTGGAGCCTACCGCACTGAAGAAGGGGAACCTTATGTTTTGCCAGTAGTGAGATCTGTAGAGACTGCAATTGCTGCTGATAAAACTCTGAATCATGAGTATTTGCCGATAGAGGGTTTAAAAGACTTGTCAGATGCTGCTATAAAACTGTGTTTAGGTATGTTGTTGCTCCTATGTTCTGCTCTTTTATTCAATAGCGTACACGTGAGGGTTTGAGATGCAACTGGTTCGTAGTTGCAAGTGCGGCCTGGAAGTTTTATCTAGCTCATGATTCAGTCTAATTAACTGGAAATGAAGGCGTAGTGGTCACACGTACAAAGCATTTGAACAGATATTCTTACTGAAATCTGTCGGGACATCTGTCGGGACATCTGTTCAGTTAAGAACAGCACGAGAAGACGTGAGCAAAGATTTAAAAAAGGTGAAGAGAAGAAGCACAACACAACAATTTTGTTTGATTTCATGGTAGCTATATATTTTGTTCACATTTTTATTTGCAGATTTATTTTTGTTAACTTCACCATTGCCTGTCTTGCTTCAATTTTATTACCATTTCACTAATCTGTTGATAAAAAAAAAAAAAAAAATCAACACAAAACTTGTCCTTGGCACTTGCACTCTAGCTTCTTCTTTTAAAAAAGTAGCTTGCTGGAGTCATAATGAAATGAAAAAATGATGTGGAGTGTAAAGTAGTTAGTAATACTTCTTGTCATATGCTGAATTACTAAATTTTATGAAAATGTGCAAATGCTAACTGAAATGAGAATACATAGGTCGTCATGAAAAAATGCAAAATAGGCCTAACCCTAAAGTTTTATACCTCAAAGTTAATTTATTTTTGTGTGGATGGATTTTTGCTGATGTGAAATTTGTAAAAGTTATATTTTTAATTTAGCATCTGTGAAAATTTATTTGCACTAAAATTAAACAAGTCAATGAGGAGTTTAACCTAAAGAATTTCAGAACCTGTTCTTTTCACACTTTAGAGTACACTCTCAACACTCCGAGTACTCTATTTTCCATTCCTTTGACCACTTGAGAGTGTTTCGTGTGCACTCTGAATGATCCACGCGGATCACGGAGCAGAGTGTTCTTAGTGTTGAGAGTGAAAAGAGTAAAAATATTGCTTATTTTGCGTTCAGTCCCCTCTTCCTGGTTAAATTGCGTTCTTTTCAGAGTGTTCAGAGTGTTGCGACCATTTGATTCTGCAAATAAGCCCAGCGACCGCATGATTCATTATGTAAACAAAAAGGAAGAGGTGTACTTCACATAACACAAACAATATAGCCGTAGATGGTTTTGGGCGTAACATTTCTTGCTGGCTGGCATAAGGTAAGAATTGCAGAATGGAGAGTGTTTGGAGTGTTCAGTATCTTGTTCTTTTTAGTATTCAGAGTTTGAAAAAACAGGCTCTATACAAAAGTAATCTTAGGGTTCTTTTGTTTCAACCCTCGGATGGCCCAGGCCCATGGTTCCGGATGGAACAATCCAGAAAAGGATTCTGTGTTTGATTCATACCTTGGAGGGTTTCAGATGGCCCTCCAAGCAATCCAGGTCCAGAGCAAGATGGTTTCGGATTGTTTCAGATGGTTTCAATCCTGGATGGCCATCCGTTCCGTTTGTTTCATCTTGAACCATCTTTTTTCGGATTGTTTGCTTGATAAGTCAGACAACATTTACTGCTATCGAACTTCTTTGGACTGTGTCAGCAACTCACAACACATGGATTGCTCAAAAAATCGTACCTGAAACAAACAGATCACCCCTACGAAAACAGATTGTTGTGAATCGTTGCTCTGCAGTTTACGTGTTGCAGCTTTTACCAAGTTGTTTTTTTGAGGCCGTTTGTTTTGGTAGGTCACCATCGTGCAGCCCGCGTGCATGCTCAGAAAATCTAATCCTGGATGGTTCCGGAGGGTTGAAACAAATGAACCCTTATTGGATTTTTGCATTATGTTATAGGAGATGAAATCACTGATTTTGTTCTTTCGATATCACCATTGAAGAAGTTGAAAATTCGCAGAGGGTAAAAGGAGTGGCTTCTTTCAGTAAACGTAGATACAAGCTTTTTTAAGAAATTGATAACCATCAGATTGCTGGGGTGTCAATTAAAAAATCCAAGCTTGAAAATATTGCACATTATATTGTTTTCATCTAATTTTAACAAGAAAGATTGCTGAAAACCAATGATTTCACGAAGAGGAGGAGATTTTGAAATTTGAAGATTGATGTGACCGCTTCGCTAAATTTATCAGTGTTTATTGGAATTCATTATCGAAAAGTATTGTATGTTCCAAGTGCCGATATGCAGCCTGACGGTGATGTGGTTCTATGCGATTATTGGAAAATTGTTAGTAGTGTTCACCAATGTAACACAAAACCCAGTGTATGTTGCCAAGTCATGTAATAAATAGACAACTTCAAAAAATACAATTTGTTGATTCCATAACCACTGAATTCAAGAATTCGTTGATTTCCTGATTCAGCAAAATGTCACATAGAGTGATAGTAGAACTAAATGCAGGAGACAACGAAGTGATTTTCTTGAATAATGACAAAATTTATGCCAGTGAAGTCGTTTCAGTTCATGGTGCACTACATGACACTGCTGATTGCTTATTTCAATAATGTAAAATTTTGAAAATTGTTGAAATCTTCTTTGGTGAATTCTTTGAACTGAAAACGATATAACTTTTTTGAGGCCTTTTTTATCATGCCTTTTTTGTTGAGTGATTTGCATGTTGTTTGTGAATTCTTGAGATATTTTGTTTGCTTCGTTTCAACTTTGTTGACTTTCCTCACTTTATTATTCGAAAAATTGTGGCGAATCCTGAATTTGTAAATTTTAGTGGGAATTTAATTTGGCAGATCACAATTTTTTCAAATTTGGCGGAAATTAATTTTGACTGATAACCAAAAATTAATGAATAAGACAAATTATGGCACGTAAGACTTTAAAGATAAGAATTGGCCCACCAATGTTCTTTGATGGGAATTTATTTTGGCAGATCAGGATATTTTAAATTTGGCGGGAATTTAATTTAGCAAATTTCATCAAAATCTGCCAAAATTGTTGCCAAGATTGTTTGAGAGTTGAAAAATGTTTTTGAGGTTGTGAAATCCATATAGAAAACTTAATTGGCTTTTTATAATTGCCACTGATTTTTGTACAGTCTTTTATAATGCATATACATTATAGCAATATATTTTCGTGGTTTATCTTCATCTTCACTGTTTGCATTAACAGAGAGAATGCAAAGAAATAATATTCTGGCGAGACGAACTAATACACAGAATCAAAAAAGAATATAAAAAAAGAAAAAGAAAAAGTTAATAATTTACTGAGGTTGAAGGCATTTCCATCATTGAATTTTTCATAATAGAGTGTTACCGTCTTGTTTTCAGAATATTTAACTTTCGTCCCCAAGAATCAATTTATTTCGGCCACGATGGACTGTTACTTTTTTATTGGAGCGCTAATCTGTTCTAAGCTAAAAAAGGTACTGGGATTGAGGCTGACTTTTTCATTGACCTAAAATATTGTGAATGAATCCACATTAATTGCGACGTTATTGTCACCGTAAATTATCTCCTGATTTTGTTGCAAAGTGAAAGTAGTTGACATAGTTACATGTACATCATTATGTTTGTTCGTGGAGATTTTGGGACGATTACAGATGATTTTTCAAATTTCCACCCAGACAGGAATTTTTTTTCTATTCCAAGCAATTGTTAAAACGCAAAGTGTTTCTTGTTTAGTTTAGTTTGTTGGGCAGTTTTTTTTTGGGCTTGATGACGTATTAGATGGTAAGTTTATGAAATAAATCCCTTGGCAGATTTCTAGGCTGTGAAGCTAGTAAGAGGTAAGGCCTGTCTTGTCTTCACAGAGTGAAGGCGGTGTGTTTATAACCCCAGACGAGACAGGATTATCTGTGTAAGGCTGAGTATCAGATCCATGAAACCTGTGTAAGGCTATTTTCAGGATCTGTTCACAAGTTCTGATGCACAGATATTTCTTGCTCTTTTTCCTTGTATTTTCCCCCAGTTTTCAATTTCATGATGTCTAGGCTCTCAGTTGGATCTTCAATGCTAATACCCCAATCATTCTGTCCATTTTTTCTTTTTCATTCATTCCTTTCTTTCTTCTTTCTTCTTACTTTCTTTTTTATTTTTTGCCTCTGTCAGAATAATTTTATTGTCTTTGATCTACCTTGTTAAACAAGATAACTACATAATAATGCATATACACCCTGTTAATCTTCAACTTCAATATTTCGTTAAATTAACACGGGTGTTTAATTAAAAATGCCAATTGCATCATTTTGCGTCAATTAAACCTATGTAAGTTATCTAATAGTTTGAAATGAACTACAAATGAATTTCATATTGTCAGGGGCTTTTCTAGGAAATCAATTTGGGCATCAGTAGTCGTTACTTAAATGTGGACTAAGTTCTCCAGTGGGTTCTAGGGGCAAAGCTCAGGAACATTTTCCAATTTCAGGGACTAAAAGAATGGATTTAAGGTCAAAATATAGCTTGCTTAATCGACTTACTTCGTGGAAAATGTGCACCAACTGAATCGATTTTTACAATGGGCACCAATGAATTCTATATTTTCCTCATAATATCTTTTAGGTGCCCAAATTACATGTGTCCAAAATCGATGTATTGCTGTCCAAATTGCCCTAGAATAGCCCCTGATTGTATTGTATATGCAATTGGCTTTTCTAATATTTATCGCTTCATCATTGCAATCCCATGAGAAAAATGAAAAATTCTGTATGTACACTGTATTGAGTATCCCTGAGGCTGTCCTTTCTTTAGCTATATAGATTAATCCATGTAAAAGTATTATTCATTATTATTCAATAGATTACAAAAATAATAAATTGGTTAACACGATTTTAAAGAAAAAAACCCAACAAAAACTTAATACTTTAGAGTACACTGATAAGAGATAATAGCCAGCTTATTTTTCTCTGAAGTGAAATTTCTTAAGCCTGGCTCACGCCTGATGATTACAAAGACTGCAACATATAAGATTTTTGTAATAATGGTAATCATCAAATCGCCTAGTGTGTACACTTCATATGCACGTCAACTTTTTGCTTTTGTACAAATATTTACCCCTGTATGATGTCACTTTGAAAATCTAGAATACGCTTCATCTTTAGAAAAGTGTTGTTCATCAGTACCTCATCCTATACATCATTTTAATTGTATTTTAAGTCCTATACAGTAAGGTGAATAGTTTTATATAAAACTTCAATAACCTTGATTTTTGACGGACTTAAGGTTTTGCTTCAAATCTTGAGGCTGACAAAGCATCAAAATTTGGTGCACACGATACTTACATGCCGCAATTATTCGATTTATCGCACCCCCTTTGAATAAGTGCACCCCCGAATAAGCACACCCTTTGGAACCCAAAACATTTAATAAGCGCACTCCCTCAATTAAGCACACCCTCCTAGGCAGATATCTTGTTCAATAAGCACACCCTTGTTATGAATTATCCCAGGCAGATTATTCATGAATGCGTTGCAGAAAGTGACCATAGACCATGGTGTTGTCGACGATGATATTCTTGACCACTGTAGTAGTGCTACAGTAGTTCTAAAAAAAAAGCATGTCGATTACAACCCATTTGGTTCAACTCTGCAGTACCTATTACCACTCACTACTTCAATTTTTTTATAAGCGCACTCCCTCGATTAAGTGCACCCCTCGAAAAGCGCACCCTTTAAAACCTCAATAATTACTTAAGCGCACCGTATTGTTTAAATTATTAGAATCACAGTGATATTCATTGCATTGAGATAAGGATATTTTCGTTTTACAGGTGCTGATAGTACAGCTATCACTGAAAATCGTGTGTGTGGGATTCAGTCCCTGTCTGGAACTGGTGCTTTGAGACTGGCATTTGAATTCTTATTTCATAACTACAGTAACAAAACTGTTTTTGTACCAAAGGAAACATGGGGTAACCACCGTAAAATCTTGAAAATGGCTGGTTACACTGATGTTCGTAATTACAGATATTTTGATGTGCAGACAAATGGATTGAACATGATGGGCTTGCTGGAAGATGTGGAAACAGCCCCAGTAGGATCCATTTTGATACTTCATGCATGTGCTCACAACCCATGTGGTGTTGACCCCAGCAGAGAAGAATGGAAAATTATTGCAGATGTGGTAGAAAAGAGGAAACTGCTTGTGGTTTTTGACATGGCATATCAAGGATTCGTAAGTGGGGATCCTGATACTGATGCATGGGCTGTTCATCACTTTGTGGAACGAGGATTTGAACTTTTAGTTTGTCAATCATTTGCCAAGATATTTGGTCTTTACAATGAGCGCTGTGGTAATCTGACTGTGGTTTGCAAGAATAGCACATTGGCGATGCACGTGTTGAGCCATTTGAAAGCTGTTGTTAGACCTATGTATTCCAATCCACCGAATCATGGAGCAAGAATTGTTGCTACTATTTTGAATAATGCCTCCTTAGCTGTTGAATGGTAGGAACTTGTTATAGTTGTAGCAAGTGCAAAAGTTTTCCTTAAAAATAAAATGCTGCTTTGTGGATAAAAAAATTTGATTTTGATACTGAAAGAATAAATTTTTTCTTTTTAGTTTCCTAAAATAAAAGTTTGAAATGTTGATTTAACCTCTCATCATAATTAACCTCTCGTATTTGAAATATTTCCTTAATTGTTTTCTTTGTACTTCTTCAGTGTGTTTTCTTTTAGTTTTACTGATGTGCTGAAATCTTTTCTCTTCTCTACTTCTGCTCTTCTAGTTTTAGTTACGTGCTGAAATCTTTTCTACTTTTGCTCTTTAGGAGAGAACAGTTAAAGGGAATGGCCGAGAGAATCAAGCGTGCACGTTCACTACTATTGGAAAAACTGAAATCGATTGAAACACCAGGGAAATGGAACCATATTGTTGACCAAAATGGGATGTTTACATATACAGGCCTCAAACCTAATCAAGTTGCCTCCCTGAAAGAGAAATATCATATCCACATGCTTGGTAGTGGTCGGATTAACATGTGTGCTGTGACACCAGGCAATGCTGGTTACATTGCCCAGGCAATCAAAGATGTCATTGTTAATTGCGCAGAGTGAGAAAGAATATTTGAAGGTGAAACTGAATAAATATCAAGCAAAAAAGCAAAATTGCTGAAATTTAGATTTCTATCGATTGAAGATGAATATAATTCTTAGCTGTGGTAGTGCAATCTTCTGTAATAATATATTTATGAATTAAAATATTAGATTTTTTGATTGATGACAGTAAAAATTGTGTACAGTTATTGTTACTCTTAATGCTTTTACCATTCTATTCTGATGTTAAGGTTTTCAAACCCGTTTTTCTTTCAGCTTATATTTTGAAGTAATATTGTAGTCACAAAGTGATATTCTCAGTGAATTGGACTTAAATACTACAGATGCTCCTTTATGCCGAACAAAATTAAATTTACACTATTTTTCAAACTTTTTTATAGATAAAACATCTAAATGAGCAATGAGGCAAATATTTGAATGATGCAGTAGTGGCTCAGTGGTTAACCCTTATGCAAAAATATGGGAGGATCCTGGTTCTAGTCATGTGTGTTGCTTCTATATTAGTGAATGTGTCTTCGGGGTAGAGAGTAAATTGAATGTGTCTTCTCAACGATATTAAGGCAACCCAAACAGCTTTATAAGGAGATGATTAGTAGCCATATCATTTTTTTCTTGAAACGTCTTCCAAAAAATTAGCTCTATCAGAATATGTAATTATTTTTCGTGAAAATGACGTCATTTCCCCATTATTAGCGATAAATTGTATTAAGACGGGGGTAACGCTTCAACTTGCTCCTTCTCCTGAACCCCCTTAACACAGTCTGACAATATTTCTGCAATGTTTAGACAATCTTTATTTTTGTCTTAAGCCATCGGTGGTAGTTTAAGAAGATTTTGTCAAAAAATGCTCCTGAAATCAGCAAAAATGAAAAATACGGGGGGTTAGCGACTTAAACATCGTTTTTAAGGTGGCCTTGCATCACTAAAATTAATTTTTAAACTTTGAATTTTTCTCAGAAAGTTACAAATGGGGAGACAATTCGAAAACCTTCAGGTCTAATAGTTTCTGAATAAATTCAGGGGGTCTATTTCCTGGAAAACCTCAAAAACACTACCCCCGGATTCCATAAAATCGTCAAATTAACCCCCTTCTGATGCTGGAAAACCATTAGACGACATCGATTTTATATTGCCTAGATATAAGCAACATTTTTCAGTTATTACCCAATCTTTGCATCAAAAATTGGCCATGCAAGGTTTTTGGCACATTTGAAACCCGCCTTAACATCGTTGAGTTCGGGGTAGAGAGTAAATTGAAGGTGGCTTAATTATAGTGAATGTGTCTTCATGGTAGAGAAAATTGAAGATGGCTTCATGGTAGAGAGTAAATTGAAGGTGGCTTCATGGTAGAGAGTAAATTGAATGTGTCTTCATGGTAGAGAGTAAATTGAAGGTGGCTTCATGGTAGAGAGTAAAATTGAAGGTATCTTCATGGTAGAGAGTAAATTGAAGGTGGCTTAATTAATTGTTGCCTAAGACATAGTATCCCCTCTTCAAGAAATGGCATAGCAAGAGGGCGGAAATAAATAATAAATTAATAAATAAATAGGGGCCTGATTGAAGTCTTGAAATATACCCACAAGTAAAGAGATTAATTTCTTTGGAAAGAGCTTTATAGTGTTCGGGCTTCATCCTCAAAAAATGCCAAAAGGTCTTTTCAACTCTCTTGCATGGATTCATGACTTAAATTAAGAAAATTTTCATTATTTTGGGAATATAATGATGATAAAATAACACTATTCTAGATTTTTTAACCTGATTGCATTAGGTTTAAACAACATTCGTATGAAATATTCTGCAAACTAGTTATTTTTAACTTCAACATGTTTTCTCTCTTAAATTTTTCTTCTTCACACGTCTCACTTATTATCTTTGTGTGAAAAAAGGTAAGATAAACAAGTTTGATGTTTTAACGTAGAGTTATGGTTAAATTTTTTTGCCGACCTTGGCGAGATTTTAGTCCTCTGGATTTGCTTTAAATTCTTTGGAATAATAATCTTATTTTAACCAATGGAATCTCAGGAACAAAGCTTATCTCAGTTTTCAAATTTTTGCTGTGTTACCTCACAATTACACATAGTTGTTGACCCAATTATTGAAGTGAGTTTATCTCCTTGTTTACTGTGTTTTAATATAATGTTAGGTTGTAGACAAAATTCATGCATAAGTGCAAGTGTCTTGCCTGTTCGTTATGAGTGATGATGAAGAAATTAATATCCAGAGCTCTTTAACAAAGGTATGTCTCTTTTGAATTATTTTGCTTCAATGGTAAATGTTAGAAATTCTCAAATGTTAAGATGTCTGAAACTTATGCTGAGTTTAAAAATTTGTGTTTTCTTCATTTTCAGTGATTTACAAAGTGTCCGTCACCTAACTTTATTCTTTTCTTATGCCCATGATGTTCCAGCCAAAATATTTCAACCAATTATTTCTTAAACTACACAATTTTGTTACTTTCCCTGAAACTTTTTCGTTTGAAGTGTGTCCTTAATCAAGTTGAAAAAAGAAGCAGGACATATTTGTAAAGCAGTGCATAACACATTTAAATGCTTACGCTGTTTAAATATTCATCAAGTAAATAAATAAATAAAATAAATAAATAAATTGATCGTTAACAAGATGATGAAGGTGTAATTTTAGTGCGTTTACCGAAAGGTTGCAACTGTATATAGATTCTGTTGTAGTAAAGAATTGAGTTTTTCAATTTGGTGAAGAATGATGCCATTCCATTGATTTTGTGTAGGGTTGCTTCTTGTTCAAGCCAAAAAGCACTTCTCATAGCCCCAGAAAAAAGCAGAAGAAAGACACTCAAGATCCGTTATCTGCAGGTTAAAATATTTTATTGATTGCAAAAGTTTATGTTAGAAATATTTTTGTAGGTTATGTCTCTGTTTTTTACATCAGTCATTGTGAAAAACACTAAGGATAATGTGGAATATTTAGGATGCATCCTTCTCGTTCATCTTGTAACATAGTGAAAAGCACTAAGGATAATGTGGAATATGTAGGATGCATCCTTCTTGTTCATCTTGTAACATTGTGAAAAGCACTAAAGATAATGTGGAATATGTAGGATGCATCCTTCTCGTTCATCTTGTATTCATCAAGATCCAACTAAAAAAAACAAATTAAAACATTTTTCGGTCCCTTCAGAACAATATCCTATCAAACTGTTAAAGGAAAACTCTCATAGAAAAACTCCTCATAGGTACCCCTCAGAATTCGACTTACATGAGTTACATGGTATTTCGATGTATTGCTAAAAATCTTTATCGTTTTAGTTCCCTGTGACAATGATTTAGAAATAAATCCAATTGTTTGTTTTTTATTTGAATTTCTGAAAAATTTTCTTTTAAGCAATTTAACTGTTGTGTATTAACATCAGGAGAAAGTTACCACGAGTAACATGCCCTGGGAATATGAAGTTAGCTTTAGTTCAGGACTATAAAGTATGGTATCTTGAATTGGGACTTTAGTGTTTTGGATTGTATCAATATAAGTAAAGCATTTTTGCATTCTTAATCGTATCTATTGAAAAGCATGTGTTCCCATCTTTCCATGGCCTTTTACTGGTTTGTGTTTATTTCAGATAACTTTTTCTGTTCCTATGCAAAAGAAAATGCTCATGACAAGCGAAGAAGATATAAAACGTTTGTTGACTGCTGGCAAAATTTAGAATTAAGAATTAATGTAGGTATATGTTTTGCTTTAAACGAATCCATGAATAACAGTTTTCTGTTGTGCGTTTTTATGAGAATCTGTTTTTCTCATGTTTACTTATGTATAATGCCAAGTACTTGCTGTTATTATGTAGGAAGTCCAACAAGTGCTGAATGGAAAGATATTTGATGACTTACTTGTGTTTGTCAGTACTGCTCATTCTGATAAACAACGGACATTTCCTGTTGCAGAAATACCCACAGCTGCTTTAGTAACAGGTATATCTTTTAGTTAGAGTTGAAAGCATTTTCAATTGACTTCATTCACATTTTCATTAGCATGAATGTCAACAAAGCCTTGATAACCAGGATTTGGCTCGTTTATCACATTTGGTTTTGAACTACTCTGATTCAGTTCTTTTGTTTCATCATCGTTAGATGTAAAACTATTTTGTTATTATCTTAATTAATTAGTTAATTTACATGCTTGGTAATGCTGTACGTTAGAACAAAACTTTGTGCTTCAAAATTATGCAGTTGAAAGTTTAGATGGCTAACTAAGCTACTGTTTCTCCTGAGAACTCATCGTACGCCCATTGAATGGCTACTCTGATTTACGAGTGCTATTAGGGACCATCGCCAAACTTTGTTCAAATTAGTTTCAAAAAATTTGTTTCAATTTTTAACAAGAAACGAATTTCATAATTATTTCAAGTAATCAATTCGTTCCATAACTGTTTCAAGTTCCCTTCAAATTCATTTCACATTCGTTTCAAATTCATATCAGTTTTTAAATTCGTTTCATAACTTTTTCAAATTTGTTTTCGCAATTCGTCTCAAAAATAATTTTATTGCGAGAAATCGCTTCATAAATCGTGTCGCAATTCGTATCATAGTTAATTTTCATATGACAAGTTTTTATAAAAATTCGTTTCAGACTCATTGCTCAGATCGTTTCGAAAAAACGTGTGTTTGGATCAGTGATCAAATGGTTTTGACTCGCATATTTGCTTTTCGTAATCAATTATCTTGTGAAGTTTATTTGTGTTATAACACATTCATTTTCTTGTTTTCCTTTGCTCGAAGTATGCATGATCGCATATGTCCAATCGTCAAAATTAATTTAATTTCAGACAATGGTAGCATGCGTTAATTAGTTTAATTAATTGCATGTGCACACCTACAATCCCCATATATTGACACTAGTGCGCAGAATCGAAGAATTGAAAACCACAAGTATTTAGAAATTTTCTTTCATTAGGAAGAATCCAAAGCTTAAACTTTTTTAGTTTACTTTTTTAGTTTACTTTTTTAGTTTACCAATAGACTTAAAGGGAAACAGAGGTTTGGAACTTTTTTTTTTTTGGTAAAAAACCTTCGTTTGAGTGAGAACATATCAAAATTTGAAAAAATAATGCCTTTCAAGCATTTTCCCATGAAATTAAGCCCTTTTTTCACTTTGCTGAAAAAAACCCTATGGTGGAGAAAGGAGAGTTTTGTGACGTAGTTGACGCTAACATGAACAAAATGTGATAATTCACTTCGTCCATAATCGCTTCAGCTAGGTAAGATTTTTTCTTCCTTCATGTTCTTGCAGCCTTCTTGAAATGAGCACGTTGTTAATATATTTTATATATTACCAACTGTCATGCCAACGTGTTTTGCCTATGACTGACTGCACGAGTCGTAAAAATAGGGTGAACAAAAAGAAAAGCTTTTTTTCGCTTTCTTTACCTAAAAGATGAAACAAGATCCATACTTTTGTGGTGAGCAAATAAACTGTTCATGTACATCTCAGAAAAGAACTCAGGAGGTAGAACGAAGCAAATAATAGAAGCTGCATTAGACGATTACTGCTTCCACTGTGATGATCTCTACAGCATGTTAGTTATGTTATAGCGTTTTCGTTGAAATTGATAACTCTATCTTTCTGATTTTCCCCCGTGGGTGTAATTCATTTTTCTTGAGCGTGATATATTGTTTGCACGGCTGGTGTAAACGAAGTTAAAGAATTATTTAAACACCCATTTTCCTTTTCGCATGATTTGTCCCATTATTTATAAAATAAAGCCTTGTTCACATCAACGTGGTATAAATTACTATGAAATTCTATTACGTTTTTCTTTTTGCTTCCTTTCGTTGTTTTTTCATTTTGCTCAGGTCTTTAAGAAGTTAATTTTAGCACATATGAATATTACTTACCTTCTTTCAAATTTGTAATTTAATAATAAGTAAATGAGATGTTTACAGGGCTATAGACCTCAAGTTCTACATGAATTTTAAATGAAGTAAATTTGGAAAAACCTTTTTGCTATTTGTGTGAACATGTTTTTGTAATGAGGAGGAGATGGGTTTGTTGGACGAAACGAACATACGTGAAAAAGCTATGATATTGCATCTAAATAATAAAAAAATATTTATCATCAATAGTGGATTAGAGTCTCGAACAAGGTTTGATCCTAATATAAATTTTTTGCTCCTTATGTTCAGTTATACAATTCATGCATTGTAGTTTTTCACCCAATATTTTGCACTTCTTGTAACACTTCCATTCAACAAGTTCCATTTCATGCTAAATAACAAACTCACTAGCACTTCCCTTTTGCATGACGAAGATGGACCGTTAGTTTCATATGATAATTCAGAGTTGCTGCTTCTTGAATCAGTCATGTTCACTTGAATATGGTCTGAGCGCAATCTACGATTAGCCTCAATTACGTCACAAAATTCGTAACCATAGCAACTGTAGCGAAACTTTAACAGGCTATAAATCCTGTTTGGAAAATAATTGTGGAATAAAAATTACATGTTTATGTTTATTAGAACATGTTTTTTCAGTTTCGATAAAAAAATATCGCAAAAATTTTTGACCTCTGTTTCCCTTTAAGACTGGAGCTTTGGAACTTAGGTACCAGGCTCTCTTGTACCGTGAACCACGGTTAGTTGGGGAGTTGGGCCCAGGATATTCAAAAGTCAACCATTATTGAGCCTAAACACGAGACTGAGCATCTTTGAAATCAAAATATTTGGCATTTTTTCGGTTGTTTCCGTTCATTTTAGACTGAATCTGAACACCAATCCGTATGAAACGAAAATCTCCTACCATTTCTGACTTACAGGCCTTTCATGAGAAACTGTCCTAGCTGAAAATAGGCTAAGCGGCCCCATTGTGTCAAAAATTATGTGAAGGGTTGTAGATGAATTATGACATTTAAAATCCAATCTCCACGAAAACATTTAACGATCACTGTTGGTCAACAAAAGCAAAAAAAATAAAGAAGAAACATACAAACATCTAAATTTTTCGCAGCTCTGTATCTCACAGCAATAACATTCTTTTTAAAATGGTGACACTCGTTGTTCTCCCACGAATTTTGGATCGTCTCATCTGCCCCATAAGGCACTAAGGTGGTGCATTTGATTTTTTTTTGTAAAATCGTCCAAATGATGAGTTAAGCTCATTTGCGTAAAAGAATTTATATAAAACTTTTGTAACCTTTACAATCAATGTTATAGGAATTGCGCATCTTCACTCTCTGTTTTTCTCTTGAAATTACGAAGTGGTCTCACTTACAGTGTAAATTTTAAATGAAAACCTCCTTACTTTTATCAATGGTTTATATAAAATAACTGTCACATCTGTAAAAAAGAGTATTTTGTCACGGACATTCCTTGATTCCTTTGTTGCGTGAATTTTACCTTTGCTTCGTTTGTACAGAAAATTTCACCCAGGTTTAAAAAATCGGGCACGAGCAAATTCATTTAAGTTTGTTTAAATCTGTGTCACAAATTCCCTTAAGGACTCAGGATACCCTTTGACAGTGAGTTTTTTTTCCCTTGTTTTTTTTAGTTGAAACTATGAAGTATGGTAGAAACCAACATAACATAAGTATTTCTGGAGAAAAAAACAAA
>JAYJMG010057762.1:0-17091 GCA_036873935.1 Stomotoca atra
TGATACACACTACAAAATAACCAATAACCAATGTATCCGTGCAGCTGCATTGTTTTATAAACAAAAGTTTCTGATAATCAAGTAAACTTATATAACACTGATTAATCTTTAAAATTCTACATACCTCTCTTTTCTGTCATTGATCCATTTAATTCTGAACTCCACTTACTTCAATTACTATTACTTATGTTCTATTCTGAAATTATAAGAAACAATAAAAGCGTACAAACAAAAGAAAATAATAAAGTAACAAATTCGATTTTCCAATTCGAACAACAGGTTAACTATGTTTACAATGCAGTGACTTCATTTTCAGACCCTAGTTGTAATTTAAAAATGAATCAGGATTAAATTATCTTTCGAATGAGCCCAAAAACAGCCATTTTTGAAGAACTCGATTTTTGACCTTTTTTAACAATTTGGGTCCGGCTGCCATTATGGATTTAAGAGGCTTCCCCTTCTCAAAAACATGGGGATTTTTTTTTGGTGGTTACATGCATAGTATAAAACCTCTGTGCCAAATTTCAGATTGATATTAATTTTTTCTGAGTCAAAACCTACAGCAACTCTACTAGTACTGAACAGCTAAAATCTAAAGCAACTTTCAATAATCGACTTTGTTGGAATAAGCAACCAAGTAATTATTGAAATAATAGTGAATTTGAAAAAAGTGATACAGTATGTTCTTTTGTTTACTGATTATATAAACCATGTTTGCAGTAAAATTTGTCAGAGACTAACCAACTATTAAGCAACTTTAGTACTGAAAATCTTGAAATCATAAGTTTTTTTGAGTACTGGACCCTAACCTTAGTTACTTATAAAAAAAAGAGTTATAAAAAAAAAATTGATATACACGAAAACATTTAGTTCTTTTTTCAGAAAATCCATCAAATAGAACAATGCTTCGTTTTCTTCCTGTGAAAATTAATTATCTTATGTTATACTACCTTACACAGAATAATTTCTGCATGGATTAATTTTCGCAGTCTTCACAGATTTTCAAATTACCTTACACAGATTTATTTCTGTGCGGATTAATTTTTGCAGTTTTAAAAAATTGAAATCTTGCGTGGATCAATTTTTGTGGAAAATTTGAACATTTGCAAAGACAAAAAAAGAGTGAAAATCCTTTTATTTTTTTCTGTTTTTCATTAAAAGCATGCGTGAAATTCAAAAAAAAAATTGTTACCTTAAGAGAAGAATCTTTTGCGGAAAAAAATTTTTGCCGAAGAAGGTACCAAAAAGTGCGTATTTTGCAGAATTTAATTTTGCAGATTGACTGTTTTCACAATTATTTGCGGAATCTATTTCCACACGATATAATATATATAAGGCGAAAGCAACTTAATTAGTTGTTCTACGGGCAGCAAAGGTTAATTTTTCCGGTCGGTCGGTCGGCAAAATAAAAATAATTGTAGCAAAATTTTAAAGTCGGCATATCAGAAAAAAAAGTTTCCTCAAGTGAGATTGATACCGTACTCACCCTGCCAATACAATAAAAGACAATTTTTATGATGTCTGATTGCTCGTTTTTGTTGTTTTTTCGTAACGTTAGCGTAGCTACAAAGCATGGCAAATAACTAAGTGTATAAAAAAGGAACAAAACTTGGCTATGCGCAAAAAAAACTTTAACATCGAGTTTTCAGTTTGTTATCAACATGCTTATTTGCTTGCCACGAGCGCTGCAAGTCGTTCAAGTATCGCTGCCTGAAGAAAAAACTAAAACAAGGAAAGTACCAAGACATAAGGATATTATTATTTTTTTGTTTTCTAAAAAATCATGGTCGGTCGGGCCCGTAGAACAACTAATTAAGTTGCTTTCGCCTAAACAAAGAATTGATAAAAAAGGCAAACTTTGCAGATCGACCATTTTTGGCAAAGTTTGCGTAATTTATTTTTGCGGATTGACCAATTTTGTCAAAGATTGCACAATTGTGGCCAAATCCGCAACATTCCGCATAATTATCTTCCGCAAGAGTTTCTTCCCTTAAGGTATCAAATTAAGATCAGAAACTTTTGTGGATTTGGCCTATTTCTGCGAAAGTTTCTCCCGCGAAATGTGAAAATGCAAAAGTTTATGTCAGCCAAGTTTCCTTGAGAGCCAACCGCAAAAAAAAAAAAATTCTCTAAAAATCTTTATTTTTCGTCACTGTGACACTTTGAAGGCAAATTTTTCTTTTTCGGAGATAAGTTATTCTTTTGGTAAATCCAGGCAAATTACAAAATTTTGCAATGTTTTAGTACGACATAAACATCCCAACATCACGACCGATATGAGTTTCATATTGGGTATTGCATGTAAACAGGGATGAATGTTTTTTGTGAAGCCGATATTGAAATTTGTCATCTCATATCGGGTAAATCTCATATCGGGGTCCATGTAAACGCCGCCTAATTCTGCATAACAAAAGCTAAAGTCCCCTGAGAGGGTTGGGGGGGGGGGGGGGCTCGGTTGCTGAATGACATCCCATTGGAGGGGGAGGGTCAGACTTTTAAGAAGCACTCAGACAAGGGGGGAGGGGGGGGGGGTTAGAATTTTGAGATTTTTAGGGAATGTCATATATGTATGGCCCCTATATCATATTTTATTTTCAGTGCTTTCAAGTTATTTTGTGAAAAAATAATTTGCTTTTGAAAAAACATTATACTGTTACTACTACTGTTATCTTGTTACGAATTTTTCCATCGGTCTTTCGCGCCCCACTAAATTTTGCTCGATTTGTTTGCGTGGTTAATTTTCGCGCAGGCCCCAAACTTATATATTTATATATATAATCTTTTATAGTTAAGGCTATACCCTGGTAACACAGGGTTCATACGAACCTGGAAAAACCTTGAAAACCTGGAAAAGTAGATGTTTTTTGTCGAACTCAGGGAAACTCATGGAAACTCAGGGATTTTTTGCAAAAACCAAAGCAACTCAGGGAAAACTCAGGGAGCTTTTTTAGTAGTACTGTTATCTTTTGTTATTGAAGATATATCAAGTCTTCAAGTCTTTCAATATACTGTTGGCATGATTGATTGAAAGTCTTTCATTGTGTTTGTTCCTTGTTTTTCTGTCATTTGTATGAAAACAACATAGCTATGACACTGTCAGTGACATTGAAATAATGCATGAACTCAGGGAAAAACATACCATTTTTGCAAGGATCTCAGGGAAAATAGTGTCTATTTTAAGCATGCTTTTGGGAGAACTCAGGGAATTTTATTCTGAAAATCTTGTATGAACCCTGTAACAATTCTTGTTAAGATCTTAAAAAGAATGTGCAGAGAACTTGGCATAGCATAAATCAAGATTTTTCAAGATCTTATGCAGATCTTTAAAGATCTTACACAGTGCAAATCAAGATCTTGAAAGATCTTTAAAATTTATCAAAATCTAGGTATATCTTGAAAAATCTTAAAAAAAACTACTGGATCTTAATTTAGTTCCAGTATTCACAAGACTCACCGGAATTTGTTCTAAGTCTAAAGTAGCAAAGTTTTCTCTAAGTTTAAATAGAGTAACAAGTCCTCTCCAAATATAAAGCAAAACAAGTCTTCTGTGAACATCGTCCTTGGTGGCAAATAAATTCAGCTAAATTCCAACAGCTCACAAAATAACAACTGTCGACTTTTCTTTTAGCAAAAGCTTCACTATAATAAACATCCATTCATTCTGCTATAAACATTTTTACCTGCTCGTACACATGCAAGAGATTTTCTTCGTTAAAATTGTTGAAATGTTGAAAAACAAAAAGTTTTCGCCTTCTGCACAGCACAAACACCAGCAAATGACAAGTGCAGCTTTTCAATTTTCAACAATTGAATCTCAAATTTAACATCCAATCACCGCGCCATATGCAAAATTTGATTGTTCAACATCCAATCAAAATGGAAGCTTAAGGCGGGAAAATATTCTGTTGTTCTGTAAACTACACTTTAAACTCAGCGGTTCTCAAACGCAACAAATGCAAGACGCTGGGAACAAGATTGTTTGAAATTTGCAAAATATTGTGAGTATGCAGGAAATTTCAATATGTGGAATGTCAGCACACAGCGAAGGAAAAGAAAAACACAAGCACAATTCTAGGGTGCTAATTTCTTTTATTTGACTAGAGGGAAATGTCATTGTCAACGAACCACAACTTATTATTTCCAAGATTTAAAAAGATTCTTGTCAAGATCTTAAAAAAGACAGGGGCTATTCTAGGAAATTAATTTGGGCATCGGTAGTCCTTACTTAAATGTTAGCTAAGCTTCCCCCAGTGGCTTCTAGGGACTAAGCCAAAAAAAGCTTTTATAATTTCAGAGACTAAAGGGATACAATAAAAGTCAAAATATAGCTTGTTTAATCAACTTGCTTCATGGAACATGCTCAACAACTGAATCGATCTTACAATGGGCAGCAATGAATTCTAGATTTTCCTGATAATATATTTTTAGTGCCCAAATTACATGTGCCCAAAATCGATATATCGCTGTCCAAATTGCCCTAGAATAGCCCCTGAAAGATCTTTAAAGAAATAATGTTATAAGATTTTCAAAGAATCTTAGTAAGATCTTGACAAGATTTTTAAAGAAAAATGTCAAAATACTTCCCAAGATTTACAAAGAATCTTTTAAGATCATAGTAAGATCTGACGAAGATCTTTAAAGAAATAACATTTTAAAATTTTCAAAGATTTTCAAAGAAACTTGTCAAGATCTTGACAAAGATCATTAAAGAAATAATGTTTTAAGATTTTCCAAGATTTTTAAAGAATCTTGGCAAGATCTTGACAAAGATCTTTAAAGTTCTGTCACATGTAGGAATATTTAAAGGAAATTTAACGTCAAAAACATTTTTTTCATAAAATAGCAGGTTTTATGTAGAGGAATAAAGCCAATGTGGCTCTATCCAAATTTGCAAAAAAAGTTTTTTAACACCCCAAAAAAGCATTTTCGTTTTTGTTCCGCAATTAACGGTGTTCATTTTGTGATGTCAGACAAGTACATCTTTTTCAAAACAACATGGACGAAGACAGCGTGCATACCAGTTTTGCTCACATGCAATTTCGATGATACAAAGAAGAACTTCAATGACATCAAAAATTTAATGCCTAAGCAAGATCTTAACTTTATGGATCTCAAAATTTCACGAAAGCATGACTTATTATTTTTGTTTGACATTGTTCGTTGTTATTTTTTTTCTCCACTTCTTCTTCACATGTAAAAATCACATCAATCGATTTTTTGCTTTCATTGAATGTACACCTGATTTCTATTCAATGAGTTCTTTATGTAGCAGCCATGGTCAGTAGCATGCATAAAGTGGCGTGGTTTTTTCACCATGATAAAAAGGAAGATGACAAGACTCTCAAAATTAATATCTATAACAACAAAACATAAACTAGCAATAGTTACCACTAATGGTGCCCCACCGTTTCAAAGAAACTGCCAGTACACTAATTTCGGGCTGAATTATTTTGTGGAAATTTTGCTATATTGCTTTTCGACAAGCTCAACTGTTGGATAGTCTACCTGAAATCACCACACACACTCCGTAGAGTTTTCAAAAAAGTTAAACAAACACTGCTGTGAAGGAGGAAATTTAGAAGATAAAATAGTTCATGAGTGGTCGAGATAAAAATTGGTTGTAAACATTATTTATTGGAGTTTAAAAGAAAATAAAGGAAAAAGAATAATTGCAATTTGCCACGAATATGGTATATTACCATCTTTTACCTGCCTTACATCATGGCTTTTTAATCACGTTTTTTTTAATCATGTTTTTTTTAATCGAGGATTTGTGTGACATAGTCTTTCTTTTGACTATGGTGTGAATGATTTTACAAACATGTGTGTGTATATTATACGCACTGTAGAAAGAAGTGTCATGCGCTATGTTAATTGACTCGCTGTTTAATAATGGCTCGATTTTTCATTCAGCATATCAAATAATCACTCACAATCAGTAAAAAAAAGTAAGACAAATTTCCTTTGCTCGATCACTTAAAATGCGGTCTCGCTCTAGTCTTGTGCTATGTTTAGATTCCTAGTGTTAAATTTGAATGATCAAGCAAAATACCTCCCGCAAAGTGCTCTCAAGTGAAAATTTTTCGCTATACACATATACGCAGGCGGAACTAAATTGTAAATAAGAACCATGTCAATGGCACCATCCTCAACTATTAACAATTAACAGTTATCAATTGCATGTGGTCATATAGTGAGAAAAAAACTTCGAACTAAACCTCCTTATGCAAGAGCGCTTCTATGAAACAACATGTACTGCTCTGACGTTACATCATCGAGAAAACAAGAAACTTTATTAGCTTTACTTTACTAAAAATAATGGAATAAAGCTAAAAATTGGAACACAAGCTCATCTTTGGTAATACTATCAAAATATCAAGAAAAAAGAGCACTTCAATTTTGACGTTAATTCTCCTTTAAGATAAATCAAGATTTCTGGAAAGATCTTAAAGATCTTTTTAAGATTCTTTATTAGGGAAACCCACAAAAAAGAGGTTTTAACCCTAACTATTAATTTTTGTGCACCCTAATGAGCAAAAAAAGCTTAATTCATGCAGGATTAATTTTCGCGTGAAATTGATGGGATTAAAGTATATCCTATATTTTATAGAGTAAGGATAATGTCAGGATTGAAAGCTTCAAAAATGGGATAAAAAGAAATTGGCTCAGCTATATGTAATTTCTGAAATCAAAAATATAAATAACCGAAAAATTTCCACAAAAATTAATAATATAAAACACAACAATTTCTTTTCTGATGATTTCTATTGTTAAAATGTGTGAAGAAAACACAATGGTTATTATATTTACTGTAAGAAGGCGTCTAGTTATCACCATCTGCATGTTTTTTAAAGCATGCAGATGATAAAATCTTTTGACAAACTTGATCGCTTTCTTTTAGCAGTTAAAACTTTAACTTACTTTTACTCGTTTTCAATTTTTCGTGAAAAATCTATCTTTATCGAGCTCTAAGTCCCCTCAGTTCCGACAAAACTTATTGGAAAAAAATAATTTCGAACCAATCAGGTTTCAACAGGTTTCAACAACAAAATCTTGCCACAGTTTTTCGATGTCATTTTTCGTTTACAACTTATCTTCGTTCAAACAACTTGATGTACGGGAAAAATGAACGATATAGCTTCAATCAATGATAATTCAGCTTTCAGCTCGTTAGAAAAAAAAAAGTGGCAGCTTTTTTTAAAGCACAAAATAAGGAACACGTTGATATTAAAATTATCTTGAAATTGTGAAACTGAGACGACTTGGAGCTCTTAAAAAACAACATGATCAAAACTTGTTCGAACATTTTTAATTCTTTCTATGTAAAATTCATGAAATTGAAAATATGATAGAAGTTGCTTATAGAGAAATTATCCAGGAAAAAGAAAATGTACACTTTTATGGTGAAAAAAGTAGTTTTACTCAAAAAACCAGACTTGTCTTTGTAGTCCTGACATCCTCAAAGTAAAAAAAAAACAGCAGGGGTTGATAGAGGTCGAAGTTGACAACGGTATACCGATTTTGGGCGCCCAAATAAAATGCAATTACCTAAAAAATAAACAGAATAAACCGTACAAAGCGAAACGAGATTCCAGATGACAACACTGCCATTATGCGATCTCAAACGGAAATAGCCTTCGTTCTAAATTCCGCATTCTGAGGATAGTACAGCATTACGGGATTCAGGACGAAGGCTATCACAAAACTTAAAATATGCAATTTTACAGAACAGTCACATTCGTTATTTTTAATAAAAAACATGATAGATAGCAACGAAGAAAACACTGCTCGTAAAATAATGTGCATTGCATAATCAGAGATGGGTTTACTATAAGTACTTTTTTCTTTTTATAGGTAAATTCGTGCCTTTTGATATTAATCACATGGATTTTGTGCCGTTTTTAAGCTGATATTTGAGCAAAAAGCGTTGGCTTATGGGGCCCGTGCGGGGGCTTCTGAACAGCCCCCAAACCCCCTGTTCGTGAGTTTACCGACGCACAAATAATTTTCCTTTATCAGCCCCTGAACAGTCATACAGCTATGCATACTCAAGTCATTGAATGCAAGGAATTTATTTGTCAAAATCACGTTGCAAACTACCTTAAGGGAAGAAATTGTGTGCAGAAGAAATACGTATGGAAGAAATTTTTGCAGATTTGGACCAAATCCGCAAAAATAAATTCCACAAAAAGGTAGAAAAATTGTTCATCCGCAAAAATTTATTCCGCAAAAAAAATCGAAAATTGTTCATCCACAAAAATTTATTCCCCCAAAAAATTAAACTATAATTTCAATTTTCTCGCATTAAATTATGAATTATGACAAAGAACTGCCAGATGTTTTATCAAATTAATTTTTCTTAATCCAATTTTCTTTAATGCCTGCCTTTACTCTTTGCTGGTTTTGCTCCAACTGTTAACATCCACAAAAATAAATACCGTAAATTTCAAAGAAAAGTAGCCATCCGCAAAAATTGATTTCGTATCTTGTATCTTGGGCTCAGTAGATACTGTTGAGTTGTTCATTAAGAAAGAATTTTCCATTTGTTTCAGTTCAGCTTTCAACTTTTCTTTTGTGTTTAACAGTTTAACTTCAAGAGATGCGCGTACTTTAATTAGTTCTGTTTTGGTGTATTTTCATGAGCTAATTTTATATAGTTTTCTTAATCTGTCATGTATTTACTTCTTCTGTATCTTCTAAAACAGCTGCTAAAACTTTGCCTGTGTGTATTCCACCTCCTAACTGTAGTTTTAAGTACTGCATTTCTTATGTTTACTAGAAGCAATCTCATCAAGGTAATGGAAAAGAACACCATCTTCTGTTACAGTCCAATGACCTGTTCCTTGATTAAAAGTATGCTATTTGTTCCAGATGAGCTTGATAAAGGTATTGATTTTTCTGGATCAGCTCATAGCTAAACAGAGTTTCTTGTCACTTTTCTGCTAATGGTCTGTAGCGTTTTGAGATCGAGCTCACCTTTACAACCTCATCTTCACTAGAATTTTCTCTGACTTGTATTCTCACCATTGCATTTAATATCACATTTTCAGGATGATGGTATGATGTAGCAGTGGACAATGTTTTCAGGAGATTGAATTCACGTTCTTTCTCTTCCGTGTTGGTCGAAGCACCAGAAACAATATGATACTGATTTGGGCCGTGTTTGATTAATGCGTGGAAGTACTTTCCATAGAGTTTTCAGTGAGTTGTGAATTTTTTTTTTCCATGAAAAAATGAGTTCAGCTGCACTGCGTGTCTGAATGTAGTATTGTACAGACGCAAGATACTTCCGTTGCTTCTGTCCTTTTCATTTGCATAAATAATAAACTGCATTTCACAATTGTCTCCAAGATTTCATAAACTTGCTTGTCAATTTTACCATGCAAGACATTGTTTAACTTAACCAATGCTTCTCGATATTCACATCCACGATTCACTTCTTTCCCATGAAAAAGAACATCATGCAATGGCATAAACAGTGTTTTCTTATCTTCTATATTAATTGTCGTGTGTCACTGCTGTTTGGCCATGCCTTTTATATAGACCACGGATAGAACTGCGACAATTTACAAGATTTTCATCGGTTGTTTTTTTGACCTCGTGTTAAGATTTCCGGCGCACACTGCATTGCATGAAGAAACGGTACTTCAAAACTGACGAAATCGAGCGGAACCTTTCTGCTTCGTTATTTGTTTTGAGAGAAAAGGAACAAAGAAAAAAAAAGTAGAGAAAAGAAAACCAAAGCAGCATAGTAGAATCCAAGAAAGAGAAGTGTAGCTGTAAGAATAGTTGATGTGAAGAGAGATACTGAAGTAAGGGTGAAGTGATGAGATAAAAGATTTGCGTTACGAAATGTAATTTGTTATAGTTTTTGTTTTGTTTTTGTGTTTTTGTGTCATCATTTTCTATGGTGTGCGAAACCCTTTTTTTATTTGCTAAGTAAGGTCATACTCATTGCTGTTATAGATTTGCTGAAGTCGTAGTAGTCGAAGAAGTTTTTTAAAGTTGTTGAAGAAAAGTTGCTGTTCAAGTTTAAAGTCAAGTTTTTGCAAGTTAGATTGTTTTTTAACCAGCCAGTTGGTTAGTGTTAATATTTTTTCCTTATTGTTTTTGGTGATGCTAAAGTAATACAAAAAATGTTTTGCTAGTACATATTTTGTTTGTTTCACAAAATGTTTTAGGTTATAAGTTCAGGTTTTCATCACTGCTTTCCTAAATCATGGCAAGATTAATTTGCAGCGAGGACAGAAATATGGGTTCGAATCCCATTCAGTCTCATATTATACTCTCTCATATGTCATGACTTTGATACGAAGCACCAATTTTTGGTGCATGGCAACACTAGTTTTTATCTAAATGCTGGGGCAGCTCTTCAAATAGATTTTTGATGTGTCCAGTGATAACACGCAATGGTTCACAACCTAAAAAAATGAAATTTGATTAATTTTTACCACCCCTCTCAACATTGTTAAGGAGGATTAAAATTATTTTGGTTGATTTATTCTGATTTCTGTTCTCTTAAAATAAAGCCAGGATAACAATTTGTTAAAATGTTTTTTGAGTATTTCACTCTTTGTACCTACCCAATATTTCATATTCGGACAGGCCATGCTCCTCTAGTTTTGCCGACGGTTTGGTGTAGCACACAGCTGGTACTCGTTGCATCCCTTTCATCTCTTGTACTAGCAACTTCTGTAACTCATTTTTGTTGCTTTCATCTCTACAAGAAACATGAAACATGAATTTTAGGTAAGCATTGGAAAAAGAAACAATCACTAACTTTCATTAAAAACACACCCTAAATTTTTATTTAGTGTCAGGAAGACACACATACATTAAATTTGCAAATGCTTTTCTTCATAATTTTACTCACATAAGATTAATAAGTTGAACAAAAAACCTTTTGTGTACATCAGTGAACGACAATCGTCAAAGTTTTTTAAGTATACATGATTTTATGGTAAGGTCTAACCTAAATGGAACGTCACAGGATGTTAACTCAGTTTGAATGTTTTCGCAGATAAACCAGTGAACAGTTTTACATCTTTATTTTCAGATCTTATCCTGCTTTTCGGTGTTCTGATAACCATGGACTGTCGCTACTCTACAGAGAGGTGGGCTTGATACAAACAATGGTGCAGATAATTGGTTCTGCTTGCGACTATTCCACAGCACCAGCAAAAGTATTGGCCTCCTTTTTGTTGTCCCACTTCAATTTAAGCAGCTTGGACATCCCCTTTGAAGAACCTCATCTTGTCAATTATCTCAATACCATCTGTTGTCAACGTGGACTCAGATAATTTTTTTCAGGTCCTCCATTCGGGTGTCCATGTACATCAAATATAGAAATTGTGATATCTCCACTTCAGCTTGCACATCCACAACTTTTCCTGAAATAAGGTAAATCGCTAATAGTAAAACTCCCAAAAGTATTCTTTATTTTCCAAATAATTGTCTGAATTAATCAATGATCGTGAGTTATTTCATAATTTTGGGCTTAGATTTTTTGTTTTAGTCTGCATTTTCCTTACATTTCTGCATTTCTTAAAATATCTGTTATGGTTTATTTTTCCAAAGTATGAATTACTATTTTTTTTCATTGTATTCTTTATCAGTCATGTGAATTGCTGGATTATATGTGCACATAACCATCATCAAAAGATGTGAATGATTGCTGACTATTGATGAAACGAAGTAAGATGTCTCTGCCTTTCAAATGTTTTTAGTTTTAGTCCCAAGCTGTCTGTTGTGCTCACTTCATCTTCCTTATTCCATTCACTAATTCGCTGCAAATGTTTTGCTATATCCTCACAACTCAAGCTGCTGTAGAATGGATCTGGATTTATTCGCATATACTCCTTGTGTTTTTTGAACAGGCTTTCTCTGATACAATTTAAGGGCTCTTTCCTCCCTACGACAAAGATAAGTTAGGATTTTTATTATTCTTGTTAATGTTTGATGAAATTTGTAGATTTACATAAAAAAATTCTCTTCTAGTTGTACTACCCAAGATGAAATGTTTTCTACGCTAAGGTAAGTGAACTAACCTTAAATAGCAATCTCTTTGACCTTCAACTCTCTGTTAACTAATTGTTTGAATATTTGCAGAACAATTCTTTCTTCAATACTGTATTCTCTCCACTTGCAATTTTTTCCTTCATTTTTCCAATAAGTTTTGAATTTGTCTCCCCTGTGGGAACAGATACTTTCCCGTAAATTCTGAAAGCAATATACTGTTTAGTTAATAAAATTTGTATAAAGGAGGCATTCTATTTTACTGAAAAAAATCTGTGCAAGAACTTCACTTCTTCTTTGCTCGCAGAACTCTTGGGTTTTTTCAAATTTTCGACAGGTTATCCGAATCTGTTCCTTTCTCCAAAAGCAATTTCTTCAATATTTGTCCGCAATTGCTAGAGATTTCATTTTTTGGGTTCCAAAGATCATTTTTCTCCGCCAACTTTGTAAAATTAACTTTTTGGCCAGTGCTGTAGTTGTTAATCTCATCCATCCATCCAACTCCGCTTCCTTCCAGCTGTACATATCCAAATTACCCACAAGCAAGAAGTGATGGTGATTGTTACTGTTTCTTAAGTTGCTAACAATCCCCAGTAAATTGTTAACGCCTTCTATAGTACTATACAATCCTGATATGATGCATGTGCCTTGAAGAGTAAATTAATTACCAACTTTCGTTTAAAAGTTACCTTCACGGGTGTGCCTAGCCTTGATTCCTAGTGCAATTTCTTCTTGATTTTTCTCCAATCGAGCCTTAGCTTTACCTTTATTTTCAAAGCTTTGTGTCAGGCGGAGTTTTTGTCTCATTCGCAGTGAGACATTTGATCCCCACAACCTACAGAAAAGAACATATCATTTATTGTCAATTTGTGCGTTTCAGTTCTAACTTGGTGTTTATGTGTTTATTTAGAGCCATGGGCAGAGGTTATGTGCACAAGAAGAAAGAAGTTACAAGTGAAGCGTATTCCCTATTCGATCGTGTTCAATTCTTGAAGATATCGAAATTGGAAGAAATTATTTTACTCAAAGCATATTGGATTCTGGATGAAATAGTTCTTTGCATTTACATACCTTTCCATGGACGTTTCAGAATACAACTTTTCAGTCTTGAGTCTGATCTCGAGAGGCAGGGAATCTTCGATTTACGGATCTAGATTTAGCAACTTCGAGTTAGCAAAATCTCGAGTTATGACGTCACAAATATGACTTTGTGGCTTCAAAGTAGGAAAAGTGAAATTTGCTAACTCGAAAAAAGTAAATATGAAAAAATTTCTTGATGTACATTACGACAGTTTTTCTCCGTTTCGTGGTTTGCGACAATGTTATATTAAAGGCGATAACATGGACCTTTGCACTGTCTGGTCCAAATCGAATGTTTTTAAAGAAATTGCTTCAATTGCGTCTCCCTTCTTCGTAGATATTTTTTAAGGAGTGCATAGAGTGATAGCTTAAAATGATAGTGTTAGAGAAGAAGGAGAATTAATTAAACTTTTGTTGACGAGAGTGAGGAGATCTTTTTATCAACATGACGTTCTTAGAAGATAAGTTTAAAGAAACCCATCACACGCGGTGTCTATACAACCCCAAGTACCACAGCTATGCATTCACTGGCATTGTATTATGTATAATCCATGTCCATATCAAAATTACTGCCCACGCCAAGTCCTTCTTTATCCCATCTTTTACGTTCCTGTAAAAATTACGCCAGATACATTAAGGAGCAACTTCATCAAACAACTAGCTGTGTAAAGGCTACTGAGAATAAAAACTGCAGTTTTTAAATTCTATCTGGTACATCTGACGAACGCGTTGAGCATGAAACTTGAAGTAATGTACTCACCATTTTAATGTGAAATATATCATTTATATTTGATATTAGAAATTTCGTAGCTCTTAACTGTTACAGCTTGTAGTTTGAGATAGTTTGTAATACCGTATTTCCTGTGATAAGCGCCCTGGGCGCTTATAATTTTCTTTTCGAATTTGAGTGGACGCTTATTAGAGATTTTAAAATTTTGGTAACTAGAGTGGGCGCTTATCGGAAATCCAGAGAAGAAAAGACAACACAACCTCAATCTTCGCCATCTTCAACAACCTCGTCTGCTTGATTATTTTCGATATCTCTCAAAAATGCAGTGTTTTGTCTTTTTCTTTTTTCTTTGATGTCCTTTATGAACGACCTGGGCGCTTATTAAAGGGGGCGCTTATAAAATTATTTTAGGATTTAGGTGGGCGCTTAATAAAGGCTGGGCGCTTATTACAGAAAATACGGTAAAACAACAGCTCTGTAAGAGGAGGATTGAATAAGAAGCCAGTCCAAATTCATGCTGCTACTTGCCTTGCAATAGCTCTATTCCTTACTTCATATAATTGCTTAGGTACGTTGCAAGACCCTAATGACTTGATTTGATTCGTATCATTGGCCCTTACAATTGCTGTATCAATACTTCAAAGAAGCTGAAATAAACTTCAAAATTGAGTTTTAGCGCCTTTAATATGACACTGTCGCAACCCACGAAACGAAAAAAGAAAAACTTTTTTAACTAGCTCGAGAATTGTTTCATGCTTATTTTTTTCGAGTTAGCAAATTTTGCTTTTTGTTGCTGTGTAATCACAAAATCATGTGTGTGACGTCATAACTCGAGATTTTGCTAATTCGAAGTTGCTAACTCGAGATCCGTAACTGAAAGATTTCCTGCCTCTAATCTCGTTTGCGAATTGCCGCTTTTCAACTTTGCGTTTCTTGCTCTTCTTGTTGTTAACGAAGTCTTATACTTCGTCAAAAGTTGTGTGGAACTCACGCTTGAATTGTCTGTTAGCTTGCTGAAGCAACTAAATAGCTAATGGCAATAAATGAAGCGGCCTTTTTAGCGCAGGCGTGGTTGAGAAAATGCAATATAAAATTTGAAACACTAGAACATTCATTATTGATCATCGCTAAAACTTTGTTGACTCCTTTGTTGACTCCGTTACCAGGGCTATTACCTTTAAACAGGGAATAAGCACTGGTGGCGAGGATTGTAATATGTTGCTCCTCCCATATCAATTAAATTCTTAGGGGCTGTTCATATGAAGAAAAAACGTCCCGGCAAACCGGGCTCCTCGCTTTGTCGTGATCTCACTGTTATGCAAGTTTCCCTTTAAAAAATACATTGCATTCATATGTGAAAGACTTGTCTCGGCAAACCGATATCTCGCTTTGCTGCAGGCGGGATCTCGGTTTGCCGGGACGTTTTATTCCCTTGTGAATGCAACGTTTTGATAGTTCTGCGCATGATCAGTAATTGAAAAAATGAAATTAATTAAACGATTGACAGGTGATTTAAAAACAGTTTAGATCGGGCTACAAATTTTTTCATATGAACACAAGATAAAAATCATCTCGACAAAGCGAGGAGCCCGGTTTGCCGGGATGTTATTTCTTCATATTTCTTCATATGATCAGCCCCCAAACCGCTGACCCATTTCACACCTCTCCAAAAGAAATAACATCTTGATGACAAAATTCGTTAAATTTAATTCCCGTCAAATTTTTTAAAAAAAATTTCTTTTAACATCCGCCAACATGAATTTCCCCCAAGTTTGAAAAAGTTGTGCTCCGCTTTATCCCCCACCAAATTTTTCTCTCTAGTTATTTGTATCCGTACAAAGACAATATCACTTCCTAGGGTTGAATTTTGTAACCTCGTATACAAGGCCTTTTGCGCTATCGGAGGTTCTCTGATCGTTTAAAAGTTGAATGAGACCGTTGGAGCGAGAATACAGAATTATAACAGAGACCATGCATTCCCGTTTTGTCTTCTTTTCAACTACAGACATTTGTTTCTTTCCAATAATGCCTTTGGTGGGAAACTGTACCATTAATTTGTTGTATTCGCTGTGGTGCGAATAACCCTTGCAGTCCTCCAAACTATGATGTGCTTGTTTTGACTTCGGTATTTTCTTCCAGCAATCCATCGAAAATGCTGTTTGAAATTATGTCTTGTGTTTAGGACTCCTTTCCCCATGGTGCTAAATGTTGCTGTGATTCGAGCAAAATTTGTAATGGATTGTTTGTAAGAAACCGTAAATCTTAAGTCAGTAAACAGCTCTCTGTATACTTAAGGTAAGAAACTTTCGCGGCATGTTTTGCCCAAAATCAGCGAAAGTTTCTTCCTGAAAACGCGGCGAAATTGGTCAAACGCGAAAGTTCGTTCCCGCGAAATCCGGATAATTGCAAACCGCGAAAGTTTATTCCAAAATAACTAAAAAAAAATGATGACGAAACCTGTCTTCTTTTTTGTTTAAAAGTCGTGTTTTTAATTCCATGTTAAAAATTTGTTTGAAACGATGTAGTATACGCCGTTTAAGTTGGGAAAGTAATACATTTTTAGCTCATTGAAGAAAATTTTTCTCCGTTATGGTAATCGCGAAAGTTTATTCCCGCGAAACTGATACGGAGCTCTGCCAACCGCGAAAGTTTATTCCAAAAATTTCGCGGTGTTTTTCATGCTGCGAAAGTTTCTTACCTTCAAGTATGTTGTACTTGTGCATTAGGTTTCGTGATTTAAACTTCACTGCATTTTCTCCTGGCAGCCTCTCCAAGCTTGTTTTGTTTAAAAAAATTGCAAAAGCAGCATGATTTCGGATCAAAGATAGACAAAGTTTGAGCTCTTAAAATCGAAAGTCTTAACCGTGCAGTGATTGGCTTAAATATAAACGTTCGAATATGCTTTTGTTTTAATCGAAAGCTGTCACAAACATTTTGGTCTGGAAAATTCAGGAACTGTCATTACGGCGTAGAAATTTTTGAAACGAGCATTACTTGTAAAGGTTATCGCTTCTTTTTTGTAAATACATGCGTGTTCTATCCAGAATTTGTCCTCGTGTATTGATACGTTTTTACCCAACCCCGTTCCCAGGGCTTCATCTCCTGCATTTTGCTGCTTGTCGCTTTTAAGTTCGTCATCAATTGATTCTCGTCGCATGGAATCTTTACCCATATCGGTAATGCATTTCTGACTCAACGATGTTAAGGCAACCCAAATAACTTTATAAGGGGATGATTAGTACCCCTAATATATTTTACTTGGAAAC